>JAURVB010007145.1:0-23003 GCA_033002965.1 Piper betle
CACTAGTGCAACTAAAATCATCCAAATGCAAAGAGAAAATACTATATATCCCTAGCAAAAAGTTTGCAAGTTTGCAAACAAACATGCAACCTTCATACAACGCTAGTTTTGATTCCGCTTGTCACAACAAAATATATATCCAACAATAAGTCCGGTAATGCCCAAAAGATGGTAACTTATTAAACTACGTTTATAGTCACATTCGAAGCGTCAATAAGAGCAGTGTTTATGTCACTGATAAAGACAGAATTGATTCGCTAGCATTCAGCTGAATGAACCCCTACAGCAAGTCGACATTCGAAGTATCATACAGCCAGCATTATTTTCACCTTGCTCCTGGCCCACAGCAACATCCACGATGAAGGCAGAAGCCAGCCACAGAAACCAACTAAAACCCTCTTACCAAAGTGAATGGGACGTTAAAGTTGTCAACAAGAGGGAAAGCTCTGGATCAACAATAACTTCCTGAAATTCAAGAATCATTCTCCAAAGCTGTTATTCACATCTTTGGTGGATACATGGGTCGGCAGCAAGCATAAGTAAGCTGAAAGTAGAGACTATTCATACCCTTCCTAATAAATTCCCGTCAAGTGTCCACTCTACTAAGCTGCCCATGGGGGAATACAAGAGCTTTAGCTGCAACCAACCACCTGTTTTTTTAAGATTATTCCTCTTTTGTATTTTTTTCAGATCTTTTCTCAAAACCATATAACAGCTTCAATATAGTAATGCTGAAGGAATTGTGAGCAATCAATTATCCAATCAGGATTCATAACTCGCAACTTGTACAGATTATTCAGAGTCAGATTGCCTTCCTCTGCAAGCAGTATAAGTAGATACTTTACTTAGTACTGTTGTGTAAACTAGCATCCCTTGTATCCAAAGCAGTCGCCTTATTCTTCCAACAGGTAGCACAGATCAATTCCAAGCTGAAAGTCTCCTCGTACTCAGTATTGCTGTTAATGCAAATACCACACGAGCAGCACCTTTTGATGCAAAATGTGCAAGCACGACAGCCTTGAGGAGTGGGAGGTTTACCTTGACAGCTTTCCACAGGGCAATCATACAAAATTCTTGGATTCTGACATCTAGAACAGATCTCAATATCAATGGGCCCACAACCGTCATCGGCATGGACCTGTGAGTTCCTTAATGGATATATCCGCCCCTTGCAAGCATTGGAGGGCTGCTTATCCTTATTCAAACCTAACAAATGTCTCAGCTCCTCAAAATTTTGGGGTGTTACTCCATAAAGCTCACCGACCCGCAAACACTTTATCTGGGAACTACCAGAAGAGATGAAGGCCTTAAGACTGTTTGTGATACCATCCACGCTCAATCTTGTACATCCAGGTACGTACAACTGTTCAAACATGAAACATAAAATATTCATATCAGAACAGCAGCAACGACCATTAAAAGAAACAAGTTGTCATTGATATGCAGTAAGGCTTACTTACAACAAGAAATAAATGAATCAGACGTCAAAGTGTATCCATTGTACAAAAACAATATAGGTTTTATGGAATTATACTGCAAATAACGAGGAAACACAAAAGTAGGGATTGAAGAAGGCGGGAAAAAAAGTCACTTAACAGCATTGTCGAGCAAATACACGAGAAATGTTTAGACAAAAAAGCCATGCATTTATAAAGAACAAATTCATGTCTTTGGGAAGATCATAGTACACGATTGGGAATGCGCTCTACATGATGTATCGAAAACTTGCACTTCTGAGACACAACTGTATAATTGCTTTTAAATTAAAGAAATTCAATGCCAATGTTATTACCACTTGACTCAGGTGCCATGAAAACTTGAAAGGAACGGAAAATTTACAATTCAAATCGCAAAAAACGAATTGTGTTCAATATGATACTCATTATAGTACAAAAGACTCATATTACAAACAACTGAACGGTTAAACCATGCTAGATAAAAGAAGCAGGCTGCATAAAAATTCCCAAGTAGAGCACAATATCATTCACCCATACTCAGCCAGCTATCCAAATAAACAACATAAACAACAAGAAGATAGCCACAACGCATGAAAGAAATAAGGATATTCAACGTCTTGACTATGTATCATAATATATCCAACGCCATTTTTAATCGCCCAGTCATGAAAAAACCATTCTTTTAAAAAAGGGTACGAACCTTCTTAAGTGTAGGATTCGACTGCATAATAACCTTCACGCAATCATCGGTGATCTTAGTACAGTCCACCAATCTCAAGCTCTCCAAACTTCCCTCTGCTCTTCCGGTGAGATGGATCAGAGCATCATCGGTGATTTTGTCACTCAATGGTTGTGCAATGTGGATATTCCTCCACAAAAACACATTATTCCGTGCCCAATATCGAGTGGTTCTACAAACACTCTCCATCGAAAGAAGATCCGCCAAATCAAGATACTTCATTGCAAATTCAATAGCATCATGAGGGGCCTCTCCTTCCGACCCCCCTCCCCGCACCACCTCCCTCGCTTTCCACAGCATCCACCATCTCCTCCACATCGAACAAACCCAACCCACCATCAAAAAGACTGCTCTCCGACCCCGCATCATCCACCCACCCGCTCGGCTCCCACTCAAGCATCAAAAAATTGAACCTCGCCAACCAATCGTAATCGCAGTCCACAGACAGCGCATCCTCGTCGCTCTGCGAGTCTAGCTCCGACGCCGCCTGGTAGTCCTCGATCCACCCGGCAATCGCAGTGAACGTCGCCTCCAGATTCATCCCAAAGGGGTCCGACGGCAGCAGATCAACAACATCACAATGGGCAGCGGTCTTACCAGAGCCGCCGCCACCCGCCTCAGCCCTACCACCATCATCCAGTTCGGAAAAATCAGGCAGCCCCAAGACAGCACGCCGGGACATGGCGCAACCATCACCAACCTTCTCCCCGCCTCCAAGCATATGAACCGAGGCGAACAACTCCTCCTCCCTCGGGTTCGAAGGAAACATGGATAAAGGCGACACGTTCATGGTAGTCATTCTAAAGCTAAAATCTGAATCTACAGCCAAGCAGGGTGGGATGGCGGATTCACAAGAGACGTCAGGAGTGAGTAGACTATTACCAACAAAGAAAGAAGAAGAAGAAGAAGAAGAAACCCTAATCCGACTATTAGCCTTTCTTGAATCCCGCAGGAAAACTCTGGAATTTGGATGATTGGGCAAAAAATATGATCACCAAAAACGTCACCTTCCTCGCCAGAAATCAATAACTTATTTTTCACTTTTTGTTGTTTTTTGTTTTTTGTAAAAAAAAAAAAAGATGCGAAATTGTATTAAAAAAAAAAACTCTCCAAAGATCTCCACCAACAGCCCCCCAATTCGGACCCAAATAGAAAAAGAAGAAGAAAAATAAGGAAACCTACCAAACCAAATCTCTCTTTTTTTCGCTCTTTTTGTTCCCCAAAAATCAATGTAATGTAATCAACAACGGAGTCAGGCAAGACGAAAACGGCAACGAACCTCGAATCGGCCAGACAAAGCCGGACAAGGAGAAGAAGGAAATAGGAGCGGGTAGGGGAGGAAAGGCGGCGACTTTCGGGCGCAGTCAGTGGGGAGTCGGGAGTCCGGGAGTCGGAGAGGGAGATGGGATCGGAGGACGGAGGTCGGGCGACAGCGGAGGAATCGGCCGGAGACGGGAGCGTAGGAAGGCGAGGTGCGACGGAGTTTGGGGGAGAAATTTTAGGGTTTATAAACGAGAGGGGGAAGCGAAGAGGACAGGAGTCACGTGCGCGGCACGTGTGGGATGGTCTTGGCGGTACGCGACGTTTTCTCCTCTATTTTATTTATTACTCGGAGGGATAGAAAGAGTTTGACGTTATTCAAACGTACGCTATATCGACGTTGGAGTTTTACTCTTTTTATTTCTAATTAAGTAATTTTGGCTTTTCTTCCCCAAAATGCTAAATTATATATATATAAAGATTTATATGAATAATTTCTCGAGTTCTCGTTCTATCGTTCCGCTTATATGAAAACATATTAATATAATAGAGATTCAAGTGGTTTGAGTTTATGTGAAAATGTGAAATAATTAATATTAAAAATATTATTATACATAAATGACAACAGCTTATATAATTTATTAGAAACATGAATAAAGAGGATTAATAGTACGTGTTTTCATAATATATTTATTTAAAAAATGAGCCATAAATTTAATGTCAATGTAGACCCAAAATTAATCATATCTATGAAAAACAGTGTAAGTTAACACATATTAAAATTTTGAATTATGATAATTAACCATAAATTATAGAAATCAGAAAATACTATTTGTGATTTGATTTCTATTTTTCACTTAATAGATGGTTAAAATGATATGTTAGCCGGTAATTTGCCTTGTTAGGATATTTGTTGTATTACTTATTGTAGGTAGGTACACAAATTTCACCATCTCATAGCATCTAAAAATTTATTATTGATAGTAAAATTATAACTGAGCACTCGTGGTTGATCAAATTCAATTTCCGAACTCCCCATTGGCAGCCTAGTTTTTAAATCAAACAAAACTATACTAAGCCCGACTTTTCTCCAAAACCCAACCGAACTGGACTAAAATATTTTAGTTCAATTCGATTTGGCTGATTAAAAACCGAAATTATTAAACCAATATTAAACTTAACTATGATTTTGATAATAATTCAAATTAAAACAATTTAACTATCACAATCATATTTAAGAGCATTCTATACATAGATATTATATTGAACATTTTAATTACAAATAAATCAAAATAAATTAATAATAACCTACAAAAAATATGAATATTAAGATTTTTTTAAAAATAGTTTTCCTGGTCAGTTTGGGGGAACATAACCGAATTTTTATCTGGATTCAGTTATCCAAGATATGTACCGAGCCGAACCAAATTTTGTTTAAAATCAAACTAAACCGACAATTTTAATTTGATTTGGTCTGTTAATTCGGTCCAAGGAGAAGTTTGCTCAACTCTAAATAAAAGTGTACATTGTGCAAAGATCCTTCAAGTGATGCTTCGGCATTTGATTTGTACTTTCCTCTGAAACGCAAATAAATGATTTATTAATGCACGAGGTAGTGTGTGGGCATTTAATAAATAATAAATAATGGTGAAATCATTTTAGAAAAAGATAAAATCAGTTGCATTCAAAGAATTTGAATGAGTTGAGTAATTTTATTTGTTTCAAAATTTGAAGCAAGTCAATTTGTATTCAGATTGATTATAGGTTAATTTGAAACTAAATTAATTTTATATTTATCTGTAATCTAGGCGCAAATATTCTAAGAGTTAATATGTTTTTTTTAAAAAATTTACACAAAAAATGAAAGTCTTATAACCATTTTTAAATCATTGTGATACATAATATATTGAATCATAAGTTGAATGTTTTGTTCACTTTTCTAATATAATTTTTATATTCAATTTGAATCAAAATTAGTCCCTATTACTTTATATTTGTAGAGAAATGAACTATCACTTAGATAAAAATTATAGGAACTCAAATTTGAACAGTCGGATCTAGTCCAACTCTCTATAAATAAACTAGGTTTTATGTTGTAAAATCATAATTCTAAAAACGTCTTTTATATAACCTTCATCTTCTTCTTTTTTATTGACCCTTGGATGATATCGGATGGTCATAATGGGAGTCCCCGTAATTTACATCGATGGTTCTCACCCTATTATTTTCTTAGATTTGTATATTTATATTTTCACCCGTGTAATTTTTAATTGCATTTTATTGATGTATTTGTGTCAACAATGTAAAATCTCAAAATAATTAACTAAAGAAAATTGCCAAATAAACCACTGAAATAAAATTTCCTGCATTTGACCTCACAATGAATCTTCAACCTCCTTTAATGAATAGAATTAAAACTTTGCCATGTCATGTAGCATTTTTATGCCCTTTCTTTTGTAAGTTTGCTTAGAAGTGTCTGCCATTGATGATATTAGTTTAGTTGGGATTGTTGCAAACTGGTATAGATTATGATCTTCATAATAAAATCAATATACGAGTTTGTTTATTTGTTTTTGCCTTGCATATGATAATTAATTTATTGTATATTTCATTATTATATACTTAAAAAATATGACTGTAATAAAATGACCGGATAGATGAATATAAAAAATGGATTTAAAATAACGTCAAGTAATCAATATGTTGAATTTATATGAGCTAATCTGTAATTCAAAATTCACAAATTGCAACAAGCTCTTATATAGAAAAACTTTTAAATAGTAAATCATGAAGGCAAGTGTAAAGAAAAAAACTTGAATATACAATATTTTATAAACAAAACGATAGAATGAGTAGGTATATTAAATTTTGAGTAGTTTCCAAACACAAACCTTGTGAAGAAATTTCATATAGCCCATTAAATTTGTCAACTTAAAATTTTTCTTTGAAACCATCGAAGCTTCAACTACCTAATTGAAACAGAAAAATGAATGCAAACAGACCACCTATATCTTAAATGCCAAATTGACCCAAATTTCGCATTTAGGTCCATCACAGATATTAAAAACGAGAGATTTAATTTTGTTGGACGTTTTTTGTTTTTTGAGATAAAAAAAGGATTTGGGCGGACAAGTTCGTTGTACGACGCAACAAATTTTACGCCCTCCCGCGCGCGGGAAGCCAGCAATGGACAACGTAACCCTCGCGTTGTCGCGGATAATCTCTCCATCTAATTTTTTTATGTACGCCCACGAGGGACTAAGCGCGACTCTACCAAGCATATGCCGCACGTTGGGCACATGACAGATCTGGCAACGACACGATGTGGCGTCCTCTTACTTTGCCATGTGGCATCGTCAATGACACGGGGGCATAATTGATTGGTACTGGCATTGAGTAAAAAAATCCAAAATTTACTTACTGATAACAATAAAAGATTAGTATTACCAAACCAGATTTTTAGTTACTTTGCATTTGAAAAAGGTCATGTGCCAAAATTAATTACAAAAATATTTAAGTCAAACCAGGGATGCCACGAGATGGCGGCGTACGCGCTCGATCTCATATTTCGGGGCCGACTCGATCGGCCCCGAATCTGAGTCGTGAATCGGCCACGTTTCGGCCGATTCCGACCGATTTAACTCGGAATCGGAATCGGCCGATTTTAAATCGGAATCGGTTTTTTAGGAAATTACTAAAATACCCTAGGTATAATTTTTATTAAATTAATTAAGCATGGGTAAATGGTAATTTGGATTTAAAAACCTAACCTCCCCCGATTCCGCCGCCGCTTCGCTCCGCCGCGCTTGCGCGTCTCTACCGTCCTCGTCCGACCACGCCACCGCCGCCCGACTCCGACCTCAACTCCGCCGTCCGTCGCGATTCCGCCGCAGACGCTGCGACCGCCGCCCGAAGTCGGCTTCCGCCGACGATGAGCGCAGATTTCGGCCGCGATTCCGCCGCGATTCTGCGCGTCCGACCCTCCGCCCGACCGTCCGACCTCCCCACCGCTCGTCCGACGCTCCGCCTGACAGTTATTAACCTTCCGCCGTCCGACGCTTCCGCCGCGATTCCGCCGTCCGACGCTCCGCCCGACCTTCCGACCACGCCACCGCCGTCCGACCTCAGGTCCATCCGGCCACGCCACCGCCGCCCGATTCCGACCACTAGCTCGCCCTCCGCCGCGACTACGATCGAAAATTTGGGTAAAGTTAGATTTTTATTGAAATTGAATATTGCGATATGCAAATTGTTATCTATGATGTTCTAATTGATTAATATGAAGTGGAAATTGTGATGTCTAAATTGAAATTTTGATTAATATGAAGTGGAAATTGTGATGTCTAAATTGAAATTTTGTGTGTGCGGTCAATTATGATGTGCGAGTATGTGCTATGTGCAAATCGTGATGTGCAAATTGTGATGTGCTAATATAGCTTGGAAGTCTTGAAAATTTGCTTGGTAATGGTTTGATTGATGATGAATTTTTTGATGTGCTAGTGTTGATATGCTAGGGTTTTTAGGAACTGTAATTGACCGTTGTATTGTCATAATTACATACCTTTGTTATTGTTGTATAAATACTTGAATTTATGTATTTATGTTGAGAAATTATATAATTATGTATTTCAGGTATTCCTGTACTGAGTTGGCAAATTTTTGTATATGACCGATTTGAACCGATTCAACTGAACCGATTCCTGGTCGATTCACAGAAAACCGATTCCGATTCGGAACCGATTCCGATTCCGATTCCGATTCATGCAACCATGAGTCAAACGAGTTACACAATATAATAAAAGTCATTCGCTTATATTATATCTGAATTCATTCACCTAAAATAATACCATCTAATTACACATTTTTAATCTTTAAAATCACTTATGTGAAAAAATCATTGCCATGTTATTTTATGAATAGGTGGTTGATCCACTACTTAGGAAGTGATCTTGACGGCATTTCAAGCGTGGGATTCGTTTAAGGTTTTACCACATAATTAATCGATTTTATTTATTTTATTTCTTTTTATAAATCACACCTGTATTCACCCTAAATACCCACCATTTAAACTAGCCACTACTTCAATGAATCTTTTCCTTAACTAATTAAATTTAAGGAAGGGTAATTATATTATTAAGTATAAAAATAGTTTATAAAGTATATCGCATCCCTTAAATAGAGTATTATATTGCCGTTGAATCGTAAATTATTTTTCTTAACATAAAACAAAATATATAAATGTAAGAAAAGGGATTAATTTATATAATTATAATGCACTGGCACAAAATTACCATGATATCCAAGGTCACATAAAAGTAGGTGAAACATGCATTAGATGTGTGCAAGTTTAGTTGTGCTTCACATCCGAAAATATACGTCACCTAACTAGCGATTTTGACATTCATTTTTGTCTTATGAATCCTTAATTTTTAATTTAGAGCTGGGACATGATCATGTCTCTTCACTCCATTCACTAATCTCATCATAAACATTAACACTAGTTCATACTTGAAAATTCACAAGCAGCAATAGATAAAAAACTAAATATATTAAATTTAACTTCGATAAACTTGGCCGCGATTGTCATCCCCGTCTTGGCGTTATAAAATTTTACGATAATTTAGACCCACCAATTTACGCTTAGATCTAAGTTATTGCTAAATACAAAGCGGGTTTACCGGTGAGAGAAATATGTGAAAAAAATTGGTTTGGCTAACTAATTATCATGAGATGGATAGCTTGAGCATGTAATTTATCTTGATGTCTTATGTATAGATTTATAATGTTCATAAGATATTATATATCAAGGATGTTACATTTTTCATATAAATGACATGAATTTGTCAAATATTTAGGGTTCTTTTTTCAACGCGAAAGGGCAGCGATATTCATGTTGGTTTGGCTATGGTCAACACCGTTCTAGTGGCACTTTTCCTTCAGAGCACAGATCTGCTTCAAGTTTTAACAGCTATGAACACATATTAATAAACATGGTCAATATGATATGTAAAATCACCTGAGCTCAACTTTCTTGAACGTTTCCAAGCTTCTCTCTCTTTGCGTTTTCTTTATTTTTATTTCCATCTAGAAGAGTACATTTCCAAATTAAAAAAATCTGAGCATTGTTTCTGCCTTAATTTGATCCTCGTCCATATTTACAGGTCAATTAACTTACCAGTCTCTCTCTTTTATCAAGTAAAAATTATTATTCAATAATATAAGTATGAGTTTTATATAAAAAAAAGTTTCGTCTATCTTAATTTAGGTCATTTGATTACAAAGAAGGCTTAAATCACATCTTCAAAAAAAATCTCATACGGATTGCCAATCTGATCACCGTTAACCATATCTCTTATTCCCACCGGTGGCAGCCAAATCTTGCCGTGGCTTGATCCAATTACCGATAATCGGATTGCTCATTGTTTTCCTTTTAAAGACATTTTTTGACTTTTTAAAGAAGTGTCAGCAGTTGAATCCATCAGGCATGGTCGGATCTGGTTGCTCCTCGGCAATGTTTGTTTTTTTCTAGGAAAAAAAACATTGGCGCAGAATCTGGGTGGCCAGATTATTCGGCCAACTACGCCGGATCCTGATATTGATGGTCACATCCCGTTGTATGCAATCAGATCAGCCAGTGGCAATTGGAAAAGGAGTAGGAATTTTTGTTTTAGATCTAATTTGGGCTGTTCCTATAATTGGATGTCCTAAATTAGTTATTGGCACAGGCTAGACAAATTACCCCTCATAGGAAAAAAATTAACCCCTTTTACCAAACCCAAATTCATTTTACAATAAGAGACTAGCACAACATTTGGACATAGTTGATTTTTCTGGATGGTTACGAGAAACCATAAGAAAAAATGTGGTTGAGAGTTCATTTTTCTATCGTAACATAATTTATTTATGGTAAAGAAAAGTCTTCTATTACAATGTACTGTCGAATGTGAATTTTTATAATCTATCGCTCGATATATGCAGAAGATAAGGGAAGTTATACAACCATGTATGTATATTTATAAAAGATCTTAACATTAGATATATATAGAGAGAGAAGGAGAGGAATGCTCCTATGCACTGCCTTGATTGGCAGAGCATGGAAGGGGAGCCGTTGGATTGAAATCCAATGGCTCCCCAATCCTTCTTCCCCTAGCCCAGAGCCTCGCTCCCTTTCTCGCCTCTTCCCGCCGGGCCAGCATGCCACTGCAGACCCGCTAGTCCGCTGTTGTCTCGCCCCTGCCCGTTGCAGCCCCGCCCATGCCACGCCCCTGCCCACTGCTGCGCCCTCGGCCAGCCCTATTCCCCCGCGCCCCCCTGCCCCACTACCGCCGGGCATCTACCCGGCGGCCCACCCGACTGCGCTGTCAGGGCCGTGCTTCACCCACCACCCCGGCAAGCTCTTCTCCTCCCCCTTTGCTCTGTTTCACCAACCCCCCCCCCACTTTCGCCCCCACCCCGCACTGTCTCCCCCTGCCGCCCTGTTTCCCTCCACCTCTCTGCCCATTTCGCCCCAACCCGCGCATCGGCGACAGTGTCGCGAAAAAATAAGGGCGGGGGCGGGGAGAAAGGGCGATGACAATTTTGTAATAAACACTTTGACTCATTCCTACTCGAGTCAAATATTACAAAATTGATTTTTAATTTTTTTAAAAAATACAATACCATAAAATAAAAACTTGACTCGCTCTCACGTGTGATCGGTCCTGACTTGAGTTACTACTATGAAATAAATTTAAAAAAATATAAAATAATTTTGTAATAAAAACTTGACTCGATCTCGCACGGGATCGAGTCAAGTTTTAATTACAAAATAAATTTAAAAAATAAAATAAAATAATTCCATAATAAAAACTTAACTTGCTCATGACTCGCTCCTTTCTCAAGTCAAGTTTTTAACATTTTTAATTTTTTTAAATTGACTCGAGTCAATAAAAATTATTTTTTAAAATTTATTTCTTAATAATGACTCTATTCGCAATAAAAAACTTTACTCGGTCCTTACTTGAGTCAATATTATAAAATAAATTAAAATAATAAAATAATTTTGTAATAATAACTTGACTCGATCCTGGATAGAGCCATGTTTTTATTACAAAATTATTTTATATTTTTAATTTATTTCATAATATTAACTCCATCCTGCGTGGGATCGAGTCAAGTTTTTATTACAAAATTATTTTATTTTTTTAATTTATTTCGTAATATTGACTCAATCTTGTGTTGGACCGAGTCAAATTTTTATTACAAAATTATTTTATTTTTAATTTATTTTATAAAATTGACTCGTGTAAGGACTGAATCAAGTTTTATTACAAAATTATTTTATTTTTAAAAATTAATTTTATAATAAAACTTGACTTAGTTCTGTGCGGGTCTGAGTCAAATTTTTATTACAAAATTATTTTATTTTTTAAAATTTATTTCTTAATATTGACTTAATTCAGGACCGAGTTAAGTTTTTATTAAGAAATTATTTTATTTTTAAAAATTATTTCGTAATAAAAACTTGACTCGAGTCGTGACCGAGTAAAGTTTTTATTACGATACTACCCTCCCCCGTTTGGGCATGGTGCTTAATGGGGCGGGCCGAGGGTGGCGGCCGGGGGCAGTAGGGCAAGAGGAGGGGCAGGGGTGGCAGGTCAGGGAGGGGCAAGGGGGCGGGTTGCCTTGTGTCACGGGCCGCTCTCTATGGGACAAAATTTTTCGCCCCAACAGCAAACCGCGCGGCGTGTTTCGCTCCCGAAACACCAGCCTCCCTTCAAAGTACGCAACAGAAACCCCACTACACGTGTAGCGGGACGATCTCTACAAGAGACCCGAAGCCACTCCCTGAGTTCCTGCAATTCACGATGCACGCCGAACACGAATACCAGCACCCAAATTGCCCAGTGCACGATATCGTTCGGTACCGATAGACAATTCTCAAAACATCCACAATAGCAAACCAAGCAAGTAGTATGAAGCGACTTGATCGATCACCCAATATCGATCCTTGACACCAATCCCCTGATCGGTATCGCAGCAAGTTCCCGGAATCAAAGAACGCCGCTAGTACCCAAAATCAGACGCCAACACCACAATTATGGAACCCCTGTTCCAACCTTGAATTAAACACAAAACAAGGATACAGCAATCACCCCTATGATCGCTTACACCATGGACATGCAAACCCCACGGTGTTCAACTCTTCCCTGAAGAGTAGCGAGAACTAGAGCACCCACACTCACATTCGTCCTCACAAATCACAACCCCGAGCAGCCACCCACGACCTACTCGTTTACATGCAGAACCCTCAACCAAGTAATGCAAACTAGGTTATGAGAAGAACTACGTCGTACCTCCAATCACAGCACCACGACCAGCAACCCTATGCCGTCGAACTCGTGAAGAATCAACTCCTGGAATTGATCTGCAGCACTCCACGACTTTGCTTGATGAGGTTTCTCGCTTCTCCACAAGAAAGACCACGACGTTCACCAAGACCCTTCTCAGCAGTTCTTCCTTCCTTTTTCTCACGTTGGCTCCCTCCTTATATAGGAGTCTCCACGTTGTTGCTTCCAAGATAAGCTGTAATCTGAGCATAATCTTTTCCCAACAGATTATCTCCAAGATCTTCCACGAACCTGGACTCCCTTGACGTCTCAATTCGATCCAGCCTGGGCGTGCTTATCTCCAATTCAGTTGCAATCTTATCTCCAAGATTCCGATCAAGATCCATCTCTATCGGCAAACAAAGTCCAGCGCTGGTAGTTAGTTACAACCACCACACGTCCAACCCCTGGCTCGACCCAAGTCTTCGGCTCGACCAAAACCAGCAAACCTCGTGCACGTCCCAGACGCACCACCGATAACCCCTGCTACCGATAAACCTCTAGTACCGATCAACTCCATCCATCGATCATGTTGGTGCAGCCAGACCCATCGCTACTGATCACGTGCTCGCTCACGGCTCGATGTGTGCTCGTTAGCCAACCTCGATCACGCTCGGTCATGGCTCCGATCATCAACCTCCGCTAGCGCCCAATGCTCGAGCACGCTGCACCGATGTCTCGGCAGCGCTCGACCATGCTCGCTCCTTGCTCGCGCACGCTAGTGATCGCACCCCAGCATCGAACCAGCGCACTCCCGGCACTCCCGTGATCCGCACGTAGCGATCAACCTCGAGTCCTCGCGCTCGGTTCTCGGCACCAATGCTCGATCATGATCGACGCTCAAGGTGCTCGGTCACCAGCACTTGTCTCGATCATCTTGAGGTTTATCTGGTCTCCGACCTGACTCATGCTCGGCACTTCGTTACACTGCAACTACAACACCGTGTTAGCCTCAACCAGTTGTTTCACCACTCGAATAGCCCCGTGCTACTCGTGTCGGACCCGGCATGCATGGGAACAACTGCCCAATCCGCGCACCCGGCACGTCCTCAGACTAAGGCTGTAACACCTTGTTTGGCAGCGCATAGGCAGGCTTATGGAATCCAGGCCGTTGGATCCAGATCCAACGACCTGGAGCACTCATCCAAACCCACCCTCACCCCACCCCCGCCCCCTATGTGCACCATCTCAAGGCTGTTGGATCCAGATCCAACCGCCTGGCGCCCTCGACGCCCGCCCGCGGCTATAAAAGGTTGCCGCCCCTACTTCAGGGCCATGTCGCCTCTGCCTCCATACACGCCACCCTCCCCCTACCGCCGTCCCTCGGTTGCCAGCCCTTGGCCTGTCGCCCCTTGCCCCCCACATGCCGCCTCCCTGCCCCTCTCCCGCCTCTGCTGCCCTCCCCCGCTCCTCCCCCTGCCCTGCCCCCCTACCCTGCCACCCCCCAAACGTCGCCCCCGGCCTGTCGACCCAAGAACCTTGCCCAAACAGAGGGAGGGTAGTATCATAATAAAAACTTTACTCGGTCACAACTCGAGTCAAGTTTTTATTACGAAATAAATTTTTAAAAAATAAAATAATTTCATAGTAAAAACTTAACTCGGTCCTAAATTAAGTCAATATTAATAAATAAATTTAAAAAATAAAATAATTTTGTAATTAAAATTTAACTCGAACCCGTGCGTAGCTAAGTCAAGTTTTTATTATAAAATTAATTTTTAAAAATAAAATAATTTCATAATAATAACTTGATTTAGTCCTTACACGAGTCAATATTATGAAATAAATTTAAAAAATAAAATAATTTTGTAATAAAACTTGACTCAGTTTAGCATGAGATTGAGTCAATATTACGAAATAAATTTAAAATAAAATAATTTTGTAATAAAAATTTGACTCAATCCTGTGCAGGATGGAGTCAATATTATAAAATAAATTAAAAATATAAAATAATTTTGTAATAAAAACTTAGCTCTATTCAGGATCGAGTCAAGTTTTTATTACAAAATTATTTATTATTTTAATTTATTTTGTAATATTGACTCAAGTAAGGACCGAAGTCAAGTTTTTTATTGTGAATGGAATCATTATTAAGAAATAAATTTTAAAAAATAATTTTTATTGACTCAAGTCAATTTAAAAAAATTAAAAATATTAAAAACTTGATTGGAGAAAGGAGTGAGTCGTGAGCGAGTCAAGTTTTTATTACGGAATTATTTTATTTTATTTTTTAAATTTATTTTGTAATTAAAACTTAACTGATCCCTCGCGGGATCGAGTCAAGTTTTTATTACAAAATTATTTTATATTTTTCTAAATTTATTTGATAGTATTAACTCGAGTCAGGATCGATCACGCGTGAGAGCGAGTCAAGTTTTTATTTTATGGTATTGTATTTTAAAAAAATTTTAAAAATCAATTTTGTAATATTGACTCGAGCAAGAGCGAGTCAAGTTTTTATTTTATAGTATTTATTTTTAAAATTATTTTCAATATTTATTTCATAATATTGACTCGAGAGCGGGTCAAGTTTTTATTACGAAATTGCCATCGCCCTTTCCTCCCACCCCTGCTGCCCTATTTTTTGCGCCACCATCGACGGTGTTTGTAGGTGACGTCGGCGTGGGGGTGAAACGGGCAGAGAGGTGGAGGGAAACGGGGCAGTAGGGGAGACAACGCGAGGTGGGGGCGAAACTAGGGGGTGGGCGGGGGTTAAAACAGGGCAGGGGAGGGGAAGCTCCGCCGGGGAGGTGGGTGAAGTGCGGCCCTGGCAGCGCGAGTCGGGTGGGCCGCCGGGTAGATGCCTGGCGGCAGCAGGGCAGCCGCAAGGGGATACAGGGCAGGGGGCAAAGGCGGTCGGTGGGGGGAACAGGGCAGACGAGGGTGCGGCGGCAAGTAGGGGCGTGGCATGGGCGTGGATCGTGGAGGGCTGCGGCATGGCAGTGGCGACTGGCGGGTCAGCGATGGCGGGCTGGTGGGCGGGAAGAGGCGGGAAAGGGAGTGGAGCTGTGGACTGGGGGAGAAGGATTGGGGAGCCGTTGGATTTCAATCCAATAGCTCCCCTTCCATGCGCTGCCAATCAAAGCAACGCATAGGAGCATTCTCTCTCTCTCTCTCTCTCTATATATATATGTATATATATGCTTAATTACATGTTTTTAATAGTCGAGTCCAATGGTAGAAACAGCATCGAAATGAGTATTTTTTAAAAAATATTACAATCAGTACTATTTTTTAAATATTACAATTAGCACTAATTAAGAACTACGACTTTATAGATGCAAGTAATACAATTTTTTCAAAGCTGCTGACTGGTCATAGGAACTTATTTCATAAATAAAAACTAGCCAGCAAAAATTTAGGTTTGTGATACAAACACAAAATAAAACTAGAAAAAATCACACACATATACCCATTTGGAAATTACATGAACCAACAAAATAAAGACCCAAGTAACATAATAGATCGAACTAAACATTAACATTAATATCTATTAAACACTAACACTTTTAACGGTTTCTCCACTTAACATTTTTTATCAGCTTCTTACTTTGGCTTTTTTGGAGTATGTCAAAGAGTAATTATCTGTTGTAAGACCCGATCAGCATCTAAATATGCATCGGTGACCGGACTTATTCATTATCAAAATTTTAAAATTGCCATTGTCGATATTTAATGAGGGGTAATTTTCTTACTGCTTATTGGGTCTTAGAGCAAATTTAGGTGTACAACCTTATAATTAATTTTTATTTTACTTTGTGCCAAAATATTGGTTTTCCTATTTATTATATATATTAGTCGGTCTATTCTTTTAAACCAGAAAATGTTGGTGGAGAAGGTTTAGATGAGACAACGGTGAAGAAGAATATATGGATACTTAAATGGGATAAGCGAAGAAGGTCACCACCTTCACCAAGTTACTTGCCTCTTCAAGCTGCCCAACCTTCTCCAAGCTAAGTAGAAAGGCAAAGATACCTTCTCCATTATATTCTAGAGCCATTTGCCACTTGCCATTTGCCCTTTCTTGAAGCATATTAGTATCATTTCTTAGTCTTCTCAATATGGAAGATCCTTTTGAACGTCTTTTAGTTTCAATCTTTCACTTTTTGACTCAATGGCTATGTTCTGGAAAAAGAGAAGAATTTGTCGACAGTTGACACCAGTGGGTGGTTAGGAGAATGAAAGCAAAACTATGGACTGAAGGCAAAACTATGGCATCTTTTTTGGAGGAAAAAGAAGAGAGGCATGGTTAGACAACTAAAATTCAAAACAATGGAAATTGTATCCTTCGTTTGGACTATTTTTTTATCAAGCTCATGGAAAAAATTTGATATAAATAACCAACATATAATTTTGGGTGAATGATCAACCCCATATTAATAAAGTTTCTTCTATTAATATCATTGTCATTCTTGAAAGTTGTAAAAATGATCATAAGACAACTGCTACAAAAAAATTAGTTTTATTCCGCGCATTAAAAAAATAACGTAGAGAAAAGTCTTCTCCAATTTTTAGAGTGGAGGAAAATCTAAACTTTTTTCTGTATTTGGATATTTTAAAAGTGGGTATGTGTTATTTTTTAAAATTCATCCATACTAAAGACACAGAGAAACTCTCCTGCACCCCACTTTTCTCCCTCCACGTTTTAAGATTAAAAAATATTTTTTAAGCGAAGAAAAATTAAAAAATTAATACATACTTTTAAATATTTCAAAATATAGAAAAAAATCTAAAATTTTCCTCCGCTGCACAAATTGGCGTGGAGAAGACAAGGAGAAAAACGTGGAAAATAATCATTTTTTTGGTAGGGAACCTTTGTCCTTATAAGCAAATTTTGAAGAAGTCCACAGCTTTGAACATGTTTGTATGATCAATGCATACAAGGTTACATGGTGACTGAAAGGTAGTAACAGAGAATAAAGGCATGAGAAGGCAGCTTCGAAGTAGAAGGAAGAAAGACGAGCTAGCTGCAGTAAAATTGCAGCTAGTTCGCACGTATTTATAGCGCAAGATTTTCTTAAGAAAACACGCTAAAAATGTATGGCAATTTCCACCATATAAGCACACACATTTAAGCGAAAACCCAAGTATTGATGTTCACTCTTCAGACAGGTGTATCATTTTCATGTTCTCTCGCATAAAATAGGAACAGCTATATTTAGTTATCAGCTGTATGGATAGGCCTTATTGAACTCACAATAACTGAGCAAACACAGAACATACTCTTCGTAAGCGTATCACAGAAGGAGGCATCCAGATGTAGCCCTGAGTATGTACATAACCAGCTTTGGCAAGTAGCTCGTCCGCTTCAACTGGTCCTCGGCTACCTGGTTTGTAAGGGAGTGGTTTTATTCCTCCCTCGTCGATTTTATGCAATAACGGCGTAAATATCTCCCAAGCAGCCTAATGAATTTAACTTCAAATATGAATCAAACAGTTCTTACATTTGCTGCAGGTTCATTTGAATGATATGATTTCTAACTTTTACCTTAAGTTCATCACGCCGGACAAAATGTTGTTGATCACCTCTTATCCTGCAATTTGGAAGCAAAAGCATAGTGAAGTAAACAGCACAAACATTCAATGGCAGTGCATATGTGTGATTGTTTTCCAAGCTATTTGTCCTTTATGCAACTTTGATATAAAGAACAGGTATAAAAATGATTTGAGGAACTTCTACCAAATTTCTTTGGAAGCAAAGAATCCATATTTCACATAGAAGAGATAAAGAAGAGACAGAAGAAAACCCATCTTACATGTACCATAGACAAAATTTTGTCATAATTCTTCAAATACTTACGTATCAAGTATTAGCCTTTCATATGCCTCGGGTATTGGGACACCCTGATAACGCATTCCATACGACAAATCTAATTCACTTTGTATGGTTGACATCTGTAGTCCAGGTTCCTTAACCTGCATAGCATAACATATTACACGCAGAGTACATAGTTCTATTTAAAATTCGTTGTTCCTTTTGAGTAATTATCATCAATGAACTTTTTTCCCCCTTTCTTTACTAAAGTTCAAGTTCAGTCATAGGTTGCCACAAGTTGGAGACAAAAAAAATCCAACTGAGAGCTCATCGGGTTCAGCAATTACTACTCTTTCTTAACCAATCATTCACACATTGTACAGCCTTCTCATGGCTAAATGGAGTGTTTGACATGATTTCTCTGGGTCATTTGCACATCTGGTGATCAAAGGAATGAAAGAGCAATAAGAAAAAGCTGCTTGTTTCAGCAACTTATTGATGCCCATCTGACAGCAACATGATGAAATGAAAATGCAACCTCATAAACTCTGTTTGTCGTGACTAACCAAATTGTCACACTTGAATATGCTAATCTTGCGGCATTACTCCTTTTATCCACTTTATTCAAGCAACAACATTATCAAAGCACAAAACGTAGCAACAACTTACCATACAACCAAGCATAAACAATCCCATCAGTGAAGTGCATGCGAGATGCTTAAATTTAAAAAAATAATAAAAAAAATAAATTAAATTTCCAAATTGTAAGTAAATGACGTAATAGATTACATACCGTTAGCTTCATGTACATTGCCTCTGAGGGTTGTAAGCGTATAACAAATTCATTCCTACCTTGCCTTTTAGCTATAAAATAAAATACTCAGCGTTAGATATCAAGTAAGATATATAATGATGGCAGAGCAGAAATGGTATGATCTCGTAAACCATTATTTTTAAATAAAACAAGCAATTAATTATATGATACCATCTTTCCTAGCTGATGACGGTGTCATAGTTAACTAATAACATCTAATTAAAAGAACATCGGTAAATGTCCCACATTTTTGGGTTAATTGTTTTCATGAAACAACTTACATTTGAATATGTCTCCAGGTGTATCTTTAAACTGAACTCTAATCTCTGCTTTCCTTGAATTTAAGGCTTTTCCAGCCTTAAATATGAAGGGTACACCTGCCATGAATAGATTTTACTTAGTGATAGATAAATCAGAATTACATTTCAAAAACATTAAAAAAGACGGCATACCTTCCCATCTCTCATTATGTATCCGAAGAACCACAGTTGCAAAAGTAGGAGTATTAGAGTTATTAGGAACTGTTGGATCATCTTTGTAGCCTTCATATTGCCCAAGAACAACATCATCGAATGAAATTGGAAGGACAGATTGAAGAATCTGATCATTCAGCTCAAATTTATAAAAGCCATGTTGTGATACAGTGAAAGCTACACTTTGATCAATAGAAGGCGATTAGTGCAATTAGAGAGAGGATATTCGGCTGCAAGCTTCCTTGCTAGTTAACAGCCTTACCTTTACTTTCTCATCTCGGATGTGCTCAGGTTTTATGGAGACGGGCTTCTCCATAGCAACCAAACAGAAGACCTATAGTGACAGAGAAGCAAGTGAAAATGCAATTGATAGTTACTCATAGACAGTATTGCAAAATTATTTATAAAGGTTACTAGTTCATCCACTAATCTTAAGAATTGAACTTAATCACTGCAATGCATCTTCAAAGTTTGCAACTCATGTGGTTAGTAACATCCTATTTATTAATTTTTTTGATAGCCAAAAGGCTGATCCAACCCATTCACATGATAGGCATTAGTGTCATACCTGTAACAAATGATTCTGTATGATGTCACGGATAATTCTGTCAAGAAAAAACCAACAAAGAAAACCGAATTTTAGTAATCATAACAAAAAGATAAATCATCCAGTGTTCTAACACATAGCTCATTTTAGTTTATATAAACAGACGGAATATCTACTCCAATTTACCCATATTCATCAAAATATCCACCCCGTCCTGCAGTGCCAAAATCTTCCCTGAATACTATCTGCATCAGATCAATGACTAACTTTTCACTTTTTTCATAAACATTATTGAGTATGATAGAGGCAGTAGTGCTATCTGTATAGAGAATATTTTGATTCTTACCTGGACGTTATCAATGTTATCCCGATTCCAAAGAGGCAAAAAGAAGCGATTTGCAAAGCGAAGCACTAACTGCAAAAAGCTCAAACCTGGTCAATGGCAGTGATCGCCAGCAGATAAGGCAGAGGCTTCATAATCGATCACAGCCATACCAAATTCTGCACCAATTCCTTTCCGAGATAGTGATCAATACGATAAAGCTGGGACTCCTCAAACAATTCTCCAAGTTGTGCACTTAGTTCCTCAGATGTGCTCAAGTCTTTACCAAAAGGTTTCTCAACAACAATTCTAGTCCATCCTCCAAGGTCAGCTGCCATGTTTACAGAAAAATAATAATTTTGTTGATGTTTCATTTGCTTTAAATCAATCTTTTGTAAGCTTTAACACATTCATAGTGATATAATTGCTAAAGAAAGAATGATTTAAAGGTTGACTACCTTTATTCATGCAGCATTTCTTAATCATCCTGCAAACAGAAGGATATACGGAAGGAGGAAGCGCAAGATAGAAGAGTCTTCGGGCAGTGCCTTCCCGACTTTTTTGATACTTCATGTTTTGCAATCTCTTTGTCTAACTGAAGAAAACCTTCTTCCTCATCATAAGAGCCATTCACGTATTTGATCTTCAGAAATCAGAAGGCAAACCAAGTCATGAACATTAAATTTTTCAAAGAAAGCTGTTTAAGAAAAAAAAATCTTACTAGCTGCAAGAATTGTGTTATAACTTCACTCGAGGCTGATCCGGCACTTTGAGCAAGATACCTATTCAATAACGCCTGTTTAGATATTTTTTTCATGAAATGGGAAAAATTGATGTGGAAAACGGCTACAGTGAAGTAAATAATATATCTTACCCACGAATCCTATCTCTTAATCCATCATCTGTCATATTAGACCGTGCATATCCAAATATGTGAACCTCATTTGATTGCAAGAAACCCTAGGCACGCATATAAGGAAATGATAACATTCAAATGAAAGATAGGTATGGCACCATAAAAGACGCAAAAAATTTGGCAATCAAATAGTTTCTATGAATTTCTCCAGTCTTTAAAACACGAATAACCTGACGAAACAGATTGAATAATGCTGGGAATGTCTTCTTTTTTGCAAGATCTCCAGAAGCCCCAAGCACTATAATAGTTAGACACCCGCTTTCTGAAGGGATGTCAGAATCCCTTCCATCTGAGAAGGAATCTATCTTCTTCAACGACATCACAGACGAGAGACGAGATTCCACTGCTTTAAGTTCTCCACGATTTTAGCCAAAAGATACCAACGCGCCTGCGTTAAGGAACACTAGGGATCAATTAAAGCTCAGAAAATTTGCAGCCCATCAAAATCCGATACACCATAATTACCACCAGCCAGAAATCCAGCAATTCTGATGATCATGAAGCAAATCAACCAAAATTGTTCAGAAAATCCCCACTTTCATTCAAAGCACATAAAGTCGAACTTCCAACAAGATCAGTAATCAACGATCAAACAAAAAATCTACCAACCCATTAAAAAAAACAAAAAAAAACAACACGTACCCATTACAAGAAATCTCCAAAAACCGAT
This sequence comes from Piper betle, assembly GCA_033002965.1. Classification (NCBI taxonomy): domain Eukaryota; kingdom Viridiplantae; phylum Streptophyta; class Magnoliopsida; order Piperales; family Piperaceae; genus Piper; species Piper betle. Next base: position 22,322 of record JAURVB010007145.1, read on the forward strand.
CGAGAAAATCTCCCAGAATCCAGTAAGATCAAGAAGAAGAACTTACTCTCGTGCTACTGACAGCCCACCTTCCTCAATTCCCAATGATGTATAACACCACGAGACTGTCGGAAACGGATCTAGCTAGATGACATAAGCCAAACGACACGCCAAACACCCCACCAAACAACTACGTTCGTTTCTAACGAGCTGCCGAGCTGGTTTCAGTTTGTATTCGAACTCGAGTAGTTTCGAGTTTTGAGTTGACGCGAACTCGATCGAGATCAAACCAGTTAACTTAGTCTCTTAATAATCGCCCACCTTCCTCACTTGCCAATGATGTATAACACCATGAGAGTGTAGGAAATGTATCTAGCTAACCAAGATGACATAAGCCACACAAGCTCAAAACTAGTTAGAAACTAATTTAAAACCCAACTTGAAAGAATAACTTAGTCTCCTAATGATCGCCCACCTTCCTCACTTGCCAATGATGTATAACACTGTGAGAGTGTCAGAAACGTATCTAGCTAACCAAGATGACATAAGCCACACAACACACCGAACAACTACCTACATTTTTAACGAACGAGTGAGTTAATTTTACGTTGTGTTTGATTTTAACTTGTGTACCAACTCGAATAGAAATCAAACGAATTTTTAATATATATACTCAAAATCGACTAGGATATTTTTTATGTTA
>JAURVB010007146.1:0-11149 GCA_033002965.1 Piper betle
TCGTATTAAATCCTAAAAAATTCATAAAAATCGGGAAAAATCCCGTAAAATCAAACAACACCAAAAAAATTATAATGGTATGCTCTAGAACTATCAACCCACCCAAACTGCCCGAACGCGTCCTAACGCGGTAAACGGCCTAATACTAATTCTACGATCCACTATATATAAAAATAAAAAATGACTGGCATACTCTCATATATCTGATAACTCATTCTGTTCTGCTGTGTTCATGACGTTATCATCATATACTTGGGTACGCATGACCCTCATAGCTCATACACGCGACTGGCATTGGCTCGGTACACGTGTCCTGAAACTGACTCAACTCGAAAAAATAACGGTCGACCCGACCGGTTCTAAATATAAAACCCTAACTCGAATCGTGGGTTTTACAGTTTCCACATTCCCCAGTGGAACGACGTCCAGGTTGAGTCTGGATGTGTACCCGGTGTTAGGGTGAATCGTTATCGGCAATACAACCGATAACGCAGCTTTTGTGAAACCCTGATTGGGAGTACCACAGGGTAAGGTGCATAGAAAAGAGTTAGTGACTGGGATGCTGCAGCACTAGCTTCACCTTGAGATCTTGAAGCTGGATCTCATGGACGTGGTGTCCAGTTTCCCGAAGAAGAAGGGAGCAACAGCAGGGTTACTCTATCGAGTCTCGGAATACGCTGTTCGGAGCAGTGCCCAGGAATACCCAACTGTGGGCTGCTTGCCGAATCATGGGGAAGTACGCGAGGTACAAGCGGAAGGCAAGGGATCGGTGACAAGTAACCAAGCTCAGTCTTGAGATGAGACTGAGGGACGGATGCATTACTCAGGAGGAGTATGTGAGACGTTCGTGGGGACCTCTTGCACGGAGCAGCTAGAAAATCTGCTTTGTGGTCAGCTAACGAGGCTGGGTTCTTTGAAGTTGTGGACCATGTGAGGTGCAACGAGCCGAATGAAGAGATGCGGACCTGGCAAGGAGGGCATATCATTCCGCGTTAAGGACCAGTGATGCTGACGCTCACGCCCAGATTTTGGGAGAAAATCTGGTGTACAAAGTAAGGGTACGGGTTCCTTTGTGTGTTTTCCAAGGGGATTTGGTCAGTCCAGTTTGAATAACTGTCTGTGAGAGCTTCTACTACCGCCGGCGAATAAGAGGTAGTAAGGACTTTTGAAGCAGAGGTACGTCAACCGGAGGCTTCGAAAGGGCAGACGGAGTGATTCAAGTGGGAACAGGAAGGAAACCTATGCGTGAGATGGGTCAAGAGGCAGGACAGGACTCAAACCTCCGATGAGGACATCGGGTCTCATTGGTGGGGGAGACTGTTACGGGGTTTAGCTCGTGGGACGGACGAGAGCTAGGGTTTGGCGGTTGTTCCTAGCATTCCCGCGTCCAAGTCGGGTAGGGTGCTATCCGAGTGGTGAACAATCTACCGAGCATATTTCCGTGTTAGTGTGAAGTGCATCGTGGTGCATGGGGTCTATCGGGCGAGTTGCTGTACCGGGCGAGATATCGGGCAGTACCGATAGCAGTTGGGTAGCGGACATGATCGGTAACGAGTACCGAGCACCGCTACCGTGTGCTGAGCGTGGTGCGGGTTCCAGGTGCGTGACAGGTCAGGCGCAGCCGGGACGTTCTACCGAGCATCATGTGCGGATAGAAGTTGCGGGTTCCGGATGCGTAGGGTGCTAGTGACCGAGCACCACTGACCGAGCGTGCTGGGCGCCAGGGCCGGGTACTACCGTGCGACATGCGGTAGTCGCGGGTGCGCAGGTGTGCGGGTGACCGAGCCAAGCTGCGGTAGGGGTTATCGTGCACGCGCATGGGTGCTGTGGAACAGACGGACCAGGGTTCGGTATTGGGGTCGCTGGGTCGAGCCAGGCGACCGTGCCACATCCAGGAAGTTGATGAGGCATTTGCGCCACACCCAAGGGTGGGTCTTTCTGGTAATTCTGCTGGAACACCAAGGGGGTCGATGACAAGGCTTGGAGGATGGGAGCCGTTGATCAAGACTTCGATGGTGAGGATGCAAGCTGATGAGGTGTCACACTAAGGCCGGGATGTCTATATAAGGAGGTGCCATCCTTATGTAGAGATCAGACAAGAGGAGAACAACATGTGAAGTGTGTGTGAGTGATCTTGGTGGAGGAGAGAAACTTGGCCGGGCAAGGGGATGCCTTGGGGTTACTGCAGTCAGGCCGAGGGGCGGTCTGGAACTTCAAGGGGGACTACCGGGGTAGTCGACGTCCGCCTTTAGGGTCAAGGCTCACATACCAGTTGTTCGGCAACCCTGCGCGGTGAGCCGAGGGTTGGGTGAAGTCCTGTCGAGTGAGGGTCGAGAGGCACGGTCGTGGGGTTTGCATGTCCACGACCGGCAAGTAGTCTAGGGTGTAGACACTTGTATATCCTGTATTCATACTAGTGGAATAGAGGTTGGGTCGAGTTCCTGTAATTCTTGTGGTGTATGCGTCGTGTTTGGCCACCGGGGTTAGACCTGTGATTCCGAGGTCTATTGGTACCGAGATGGGTGATCGGTACGTGGGACGCGTAGTCACTGCAGCTTGGTGATTGGTGTGTGTTCGGTACAATCGCTGGTAGCCTGATACCGGTACTAGTGGCGCTTGTAGCTGGGCGCGGTACCGGGACTGGGTTCGTGCGGTATTCGCAAGTGTGTGGTCCGAGGCCGCTGTGCACCACAGCACATTGGTGGGTGCGGAGGTGGTGTTGGCTGGTGTTTCCAGGGAGGGAAACACGCCGCACGGAGGCAGTTAGGGCGAAAAATTTAAACCCTAAGTTGACCCCTGTTATAGTTGGCATTCTTATGTTGCATAGTAGCCTTCCCCTGTTTCTGTGCACGGACATAGTCGTACACCAACTCATGAGTAGTGGCTGCTTCAATCACTTCGGTTATAGTGCCTCTTGGCGCCGTAGCTACCCTACACCTCAATTCTGGCTTTAAGCCCCAGAAAAATTTGTCTGCTCTGGCCCGGGCAGTTGCCAGACTCCCAGATGCAGATCTCTCCAATTGCAAGAAATTTTGGGCATACTCTCGGACTGAATCATCCTTCTAAGTTAGAGTGGCAAATTCCAGTGCTTTCTTCTGGACAACAGACTCAGGAAAATATTGTCCATTGAAAGCTGTTACAAATTCCGCCCAAGGAATGGACGAAATCTCCCGTTGATGGAACACAGTCTTCTCCATGGACTTCCACCAATAGGATGCTTCCTCCTGAAGCATGCATGTCGCCAACCTCACTTGATGGCGATGAGGCACAGAGAGAGCTCTAAATGCTTTTTCAGTAATGTCCAACCAGCTCTCCGCCTTCATTGGATCAGTCCCTCCAATGAATACCTCAGCTCCGTTCTTCCGGAATTTCTCTACAGTGTATCGATCACTGTCATCCCCATCTGGCAGTACCACTTGTCGGACTACCGGTGGCACCGGGTTTGGAAGTTCTCCTCGCTCGCCCGGGTCAGCTATTCCTACCCGCTCTTGGGCGCTCCCCTGATCCCCATTTGGGACGTTACTAGGACCCGCAGCCGAATTTGGAGCTCCATTCCCATTACCAATCCCGGTAACCTCTGCACCATGTTCTGAACCACAGAACTGGTATTTTCTGAAGCCTGCGCTAGTCCCTGTATGGCCATCAAAATTTGCCTAACACACTCTCAAGGTTTGTGTCCGACTGCGCAGCTTGGCTCGACTTCCTTCGGGTGCCTGCCATCTAAAATTTATTCCGTTATGGTTCATTAATTTTTTTTTCAATGATTAGTTAGGTTTGTTAGGGAGGTCCACTAATTGCCTAATGACATACCCTATTGGAGAAAGATAAATATTGGACTCTTCAACAAGGTACTTGAGTCATGAGATGTGAGCTTTTAGGAAACCTTGCTCTGATGCCACTTGTAACGACCCAGCCCAAAGTGCAACATAATGGGCTGGGTCATTTCTTTAAAATGGGTACCCCAAAAGTTAAAGATCTATAGTCCATTCCCACTTATAAACAAGATCTTCTCCCAGTAGGTATTAGATGTGGGACTAAGTTGAGGGATTTCACATGACTCCATGTCGGTCATATAAATAGCACCCGACCAGCATGTCTTTTTCCTTCCACCAAATTTCAGACCCCGTCTTCTATCTACCCCACTGATCCGATTAAAAAACCCCCAAAGATCCAATCTTTATCCGCTACTATCTCACGGAACTCGGACTACACCCCAAAAGAAAGGGGAGAGAAATTACCCGAGCGAAGGAGGAAATTTGGTGTCTGTCTAAGGAGGAAAAATGTAGATGACGCCCCCACCCCTTTTCCTTTTATAATGAATAAAATGATGGCTAAGGTACGTGGAAGCACCCTTCACTCGTAACCTTTAATCGGGTAATTGGGTAATCAACATGCTCTACTTAACCATTTCACTTAACCTGTTAAATGGGTAATGATATGGTTCACTTAAATGATTAATTGAATAATTAATGTAGTCGACTTGACCGATTCAAATAGAATTATCTAATTAAAAATTACTTTTCAATTGAACCGGGTTCGATCCCACTGCATCGAACATTATTATTATTATTATTATTATTATTATTATTATTATTATTATTTTTCCGGGTCTTTACATGCCGTCCCATATAGATTTGTAATACTAATCTTGACTCACATGATTACTACACTGTGGTAGACTTAGAAGTAAGGCTATCAGTTAAGATGAGAATACGCTGGTGTCCTTCTATCTAGTCAACATGATCTGGTCTAATTGAAGTCCTTGTCTGCATCGATTCCAAAGATGGGGTGAAGTTGTCGCCACTAGACTAGTCTACAATTGACTATGTACACTGTAAATCCTACAAAATGTAGTGAAGGTACCTCGTATACTTGGGGCTAATGTTATAATATCCTACGGCTCAAGGTAAGGGCCTAATCATGTTGGTGAAGCAGAAAGGAACTACTTTCTCTCTGAATGACAGTCCCTCACTGACCGACCATCTAAGACAAAGACTAACGTGAGTTGGACTCCACTCACTCACTAAGCCAATCAATGAATGAGTTAAACTATGTATTTGATCATCTACCAATAATCTAATCCGTATAGCCTTGTTGTGGGCCTACAGATGCAATATCATGTTGACCAAGTAAGTTTGATAATCATGAGAAATAAAGCCTGAAATCAACAATAAACAACTAAAATTAAACTGTAAACTGAAATTTGCCATGGCTCACCAGTGCAAGAATTTGGGCAAGGATGGGCAACTGTAAACAATTGCAAGGCAGCCACTCACAACCCCAACGATGTCTCGGCTGATGGGTTGAAGGAATGGCTTGCCTGGACCCTTGCTGCCAATAAATGGTGGAGTTACGGCTGTTTGTGGGTAGAGTTGCAAGGGGTGACGATGGTGACAGCAGTTCCTCTGACATAAATGCTGTAATGGAAGATTCAGAGGGGTAGACGCCGGTGTGTGCTTCACTGACAGCATCATGGGTTCCATCACAGCAGTTCAGGTCGCCTGAGCAGTCCACAGCGGATGACCTTCTCGCCGGAATTCATTGCTTCAAAGTGCTGAAGTGGGGAGAATGACCATACTCCATGCAATGTCCAATGGTGCCTGATCCTTACTGTTTTGAGGCCGGCCTGAGGTCGTGGAACATATGAATTGGAGCACGGTGCAAGAAAGGAGGGGTCTTAAGGCTGGGAGAACATGACTAGTTTTGGGGCAGGATGGTGTTGCCTTGGATAACTGCGATAAAACACGAATTTTATGCTTCATCGCTTGCTGTTTTTATTTTGTTGTTGACGTTTGGTTGGAATGTTTATATGGTTGTAACGACCCAGCCCAAAGTGCAACGTAATGGGCTAAGTAATTTTTTAAAATGGGTACCCCAGAAGTTAAAGATCTATAGTCCATTCCCACTTATAAACAGGATCTTCTCCCAGTAAGTATTAGATGTGGGACCAAGTTGAGGGATCTCATAATCCACCCACCTTAGGAAATTTCGTCCCCGAAATGCCTATACTTGGCCCATTGCTAGCCCTAGCCCATGACCTTTCTTGCCCGTGACCGGCAGCCTAGCCAACGTTCTTAATCCAGCTCACCATCCAATACGGAACCAGGTCAGCTCTGATACCGTTCGGTAACGACCTCAGCCCAAAGTGCAACGTAATGGGCTAAGTCATTTCTTTAAAATGGGTACCCCGGAAGTTAAAGATTTATAGTCCATTCCCACTTATAAATAGGATCTTCTCCCAGTAGGTATTAGATGTGGGACTAAGTTGAGGGATCTCACAATGGTTGTTCAATTGGGTTGCTGGGGGAAGGTTGCATAGGGTGAAGAAGAAGACATTAGATCTGGTTTTTGTGTAAAGAAGAAGGTAGGAGAAGAGAAGGACGTTGGGAAGAAGAAGATGGCAGTTTTGTAAATATGGGTTCACTCGATATTGACTCGAGTTAAAAACTAATACTAACTCATAATAAATCTTTAAAAATAATCATTTTAATGGGTTATGGGCAAAGTTACTAAAGTAATTAATTATTGGACGAAATCGACATGGATATAAATAATAAAAATATAGTAATGATAAATGGTTGATACTTAATCGACATTCTATAAGTGATATACTTTAAATTGGATGATTATTAGTAATTAATAAAATAAATATTTTATGTTTACAATATTAAATTTAATATTAGGTAATAAAGTGATTATTTTAATATTAGGTAAAATCACAAGCATCGAACCTAAATAGCATAATGAAAATAAATAAAGTTTGAAACTTTTATTGGGTGAATAATTTACAATAATTGTATTTAAAATATTTTTGAATTAGATAATACAAATTATTTTAAATAATTTAATCAAACAACTTAATTAATTAAATTGCTATCAATAATGATAGTGATTAAAAATTAGAACCGTAAACTAAATCATCAAGATTGGGGTTAAGTAATTATCACCGTAAAGGAAAATTAAATACTTGTTTGTTAGTTAATAATTATTTTATCAATTGTTAAGTGTTAATTATGATTTGGATAATTAATTTAAAATGTAAAGTAGGACTTAAATGATTATATCACATGAATAATTTAATATTTAATATTGTTGAATTTTATTGGTGATATATTTATTAGTAACTTAGTTGTATGCATTGCTACTCAAATAAAATTATACTTATGTATATTTTTATGTTCTCGTTCAGATTTGGATCATTGGTCAAAATTATAGGTTCACCTACGAACTATCCCAGCCCCTATAATTATTTGAAATGTCGTATTTTCCCTTATTGGCAACCCTGGTCGGCCTTAGCCCAGATTTGACCACTATACACAGAGTGCAACCAGGGTCGAGGAATCGACTCAGTCTGACACAGGGCCGGACCCTTAAAATTATTATGTGGAGTCTTAGTCGACTTGAGTATTTAACCACCATGCACTGGAACGCAATCGGGTTGAGTCAATTTGGCACAAGGCAGCACCTCCTCATAAATTGAACACCTGTACCCATGCTGAAAGGGGCAACAGGGCGCACTGGCACAAGACAGCTCATTATGCACTTGTGATACTGAGAGAGTGAGTTATTGGCAAACATTGGTAACTATAGGCTGTGGGCCACGTAACACGTCTACGCATGCATGGGATGGTAGCTGGAGGGGGTGGCCACCCCTCCCAGCATATAACGAGCTCGGTATAGGCTCATAACAAGTAAAAGACTCTTGAAATGATAATGGGGATTTTATTGACTTGTTCATTTAATTATGTGGCTTAATGGTTTTATCACTAACGCAGAATTGCCTCCGCAGGTGAGTAGCTTTGGACTGAAGAAAAAAGTCACTTAGGTTGGTGAATTGATAATAAAAATTAGACTTCCTTATTATTCTCTTGTATTATAAATGTGGTTATGGGAAATGGTTCAAGATTGTGGGACGGTTACTTTATATTTTAGAGAACATGATTTATTGTTATGATTTATATTATATATTGCCAGACTTATTTGCTGTTGTTCAATTCATGTTCTGGAATATTATGGTTACATCAATTATAGTTTTAGGTAACACCCGGTCAGATTCGGGCGGGTCGTTACAAATGGTATTAGAGCAACCTGCTTACATGTTAGATGGTGGGCTGGATTAGGGATGTTGGCTAGGCTACCGGTCACGGGCCAAAGAAGGTCGTAGGCTAGGGTTAGCAATGGGCCAAGTGTAAGAATTATGGATGGATTGTGAGATCCCGCAACTTAATCCCACATCTAATACCTACTGGGAGAAGATCCTATTTATAAGTAAGAATAGACTATAGATTTTTAACTTTGGTTAAACATTTTAAAGAATTGACTTAGGCCCATTACGTTGCACTTTGGGCCGGGTCGTTACAAATGGTATCAGAGCCCGGTTTCCCAGTACCTCACAAATTATGACTCAAGTACTTTGTTGAAAAGCCGAGTAATTATGTAACGACCTCGGCCTAAAGTACAGCGTAATGGGCCTAAGTAATTTCTTTAAAATGGTTAACCCAAGGAAAGGATCTATATTCCATCCCACTTATAAACAAGATCTTCTCCCAGTAGGTATTTAGATGTGGGACTAAGTTGAGGGATCTCACAATCTACCCACCTTTAAAAATTTCGTCCCCGAAATGCCTATACTTGGCCCGTTGCTAGCCCCAGCCCACGACCTTTCTGACCCGTGACTGGCAGCCTAGCCGACATCCCTAGTCCAGCCCATTTCTAGCTATAGCCCACGACCTTTCTAGCCCAGACTGGCAGCATAGCCAACGTCCCTAGTTGTTACGGGTTTAGCTCATGGGACGGCCAAGAGCTAGGGTTTGGCAATTGGACCTAGCAATCACGCGTCCAAGTCAGGTAGCTGGTGCTATTCGAGTCATCGAACAACCTACCAAGTGCTAACCGTATTAGTGTGCAGGTCAAGTGTCGACAGGTGCATTGGTCTGTCGGGTGATCTGCTGTACCGGGAGAGATACCGAGCAGTACTGATAGTAGCTGTAGCAAAAATGATCGGTAAGGAGAGCATACTGCAACTGAGTTTCTGAGCATGGTGGGTTCCAGGCACATGCAAGATCAAGCTTAGCCAGGAGATTCTACCGAGCAGCGGGACCAGTAGGAGTAGCGAGTACAGGGAGCGAGGCGTGCAAGTGACCGAGCACCGTGACCGAGCATGCCGGGCAGCCAGTGCCATACATTGCCGAGCAGCAGCGAGCAGCGTGTACCGGTAATGGGGTGGTGCGTGCCGAGCAGGCAGCATGGCGCGAGCGAGAGGATGACCGCTCCAACTACCGGTAGGACCATACTTGTGTTGGGGTTATCGAGCGAGCGCATGGGTCCTAGCAGGTGCAGGATCCCGGTATTGGGTGCGGTGAGGGTCTGGAACATGCCAATGATGGGTCTGATACCAGGGTTGGCTGGATTGAACCAGGAGGGCTCGGTCACATGCCAAGGTGCACCAAGGGAGTTTCGATAATTGCCAATGGGAACTTCAAGAGTTAGATGATGTGTTCTGAGCATGCTGGAACTGTTGATCAGTGGATCCAACGGTGATGGTGTCGATGACATTGCTAGCCAAACTGGAGCCCTTGATCAAGAGTTTGATAGTGGGAATGCAAGGTGATGACGTGCAGCAAACTAGCCTGGGAGTTTATATAAGGAGATGCCATCCTTGTGTAGAGGCAGAGTGTGGAAGTAGAACAACATGTGAAGAGTGTGTGAGTGATCTCGGTGGAGGAAAGAAACTTGGTCGGGCAAGTGGACGGCTTGGAGTTACTGCAGCCAGGCTGAGCATCGGACTGGACTCCACAGTGAGACTGCTGGAGTAGTCGACGTCTGCCTTTACGGCCAAGGTTCACATATTAGTTGGTGCGGTGGAGCCGAGGGTTGTGAGTGAAGTCTTGTCGAATGAGGGTCGAGAGGCATGGTCGTGGTTTGCATGTCCACCACCAGCAAGTAGTCTAGGGTGTAGATACTTGTATATCCTGTATTAATACTAGTGGAATTGTGAGATCCCTCAACTTAGTCCCGCATCTAATACCTACTGGGAGAAGATCCTGTTTATAAGTGGGAATGGACTAGAGATCTTTAACTTCCAGGGTACCCATTTTAAAGAAATGACTTCGCCCATTACGCTGCACTTTGGGCTGGGTCGTTACAAATGGTATCAGAGCCGACCTGGTTCCGTGTTGAGTATGGTGGGATGGACTAGGGACGTTGGCTAGGCTGCCGGTCACGAGCCAAAAGGTCGTGAGCAAGGGGTTAACAACGAACTAGAAACGTTGGCTAGGCTTCGCCGGTCACAGGCCAAAAGGACGTGGGTTGGGGCTACAACGGGCCAAGAATAGGCATTTCGGGGACGAAATCTCCTAAGGTGGGTGGATTGTGAGATCCCTCAACTTAGTCCCACATCTAAAACCTACTGGGAGAAGATCCCGTTTATAAGTGGGAATGGACTAGAGATCTTTAACCTCCGGGTACCCATTTTAAAGAAATGACTTAGCCCATTACGTTGCACCTTGGGCTAGGTCATTACAGGAATAGAGTGTTGGGACAAGTTCCCGCAATATCATGGTGTTGCGTCGAGTTTGGGTACCGAGGACTCTCGCTGGATTCGAGATCTGGTTGTGCCGGTGAGTGGGAGACCGGCACTGGGATGAAGGCATCGCTGCGTGGGGATCGGTGTGTGTGCTTGCGTACAATCACTGCCAATTGGGCGCCCTGCAACTAGCAGCGCTAGGCATAGCAGCACCTGCGTGCTGTGGGTCCGAGGGCGCTGCAGGTACAGCAGCAAACTGTTGCGCAGTGCGGCGAGGGCTGGTGCTGCAGGAGTGGAAACACGCGGCACAGGGGAGCGCAGGGGCAGGTGCAACTTAACCCCTACAGGTGACAGTCAGAAGGTCCTGCGAGGCACAATCCTTCAGAGGAAAGACTCCACAACTTTACGAGCAAGCAGATACCAAGATATGGACACACGAGAAAGGGTGACATGGCGGGGAAGTGTTGGTGGGAGGACCTACCGGTAGTGATGATGGACTGACCATCTTTTGGAGCAGCTACAGTCCTTAGCTGAAGGGGGGAAGGACTTGAGCACTCGGGTGAGCGACATACCCGAGACTTGCTGCATCAAGGAAGAAGCAACGGTGGGTGTAATGACCCGCCA
>JAURVB010007147.1:0-52815 GCA_033002965.1 Piper betle
GCTGCATAAATCAAAGCATGATTAGATTATTTGTTGATCATAAATCATGTTTATTGATTCTTTTATGATGATTTATTTATCATTTTCGTCATTATTATTATAAAATAAATATTACTCTCAAAGTTTTAATTCCCAATTTGATCTGTGAATTTCTTTTAAGATATGTTCTTAAAAGATTTATGCAAATAATTTTTTCTTAGATCTATGCATGTATGTATGTCATGAATATACTAATCAAATATAAAATTGACCAAATTTTTTGAATATGAATCGATTTTAGACCAATTTTTACAAGGTCTAAGTGGTTTACATATGTTAATACAATTTTAACATAATGGGTAAGCCTTATTTTAGACTTCTAGGCATGCCCTATCAACAATCAGGACTTTTGGGCAACCCTCTCAACAATTAAGATATATGTTCAAAGAACACGATGAACTAGTTGAAATAACAAACATCCTTCTATTATACTGGGTACGAGAGATAGTTGAAATTTTTTAGTTGACCGATTATGTTGGCAGACATGATCGCGTTGGCAGTAGAAGATGAGGATTTTTATCCCACTAAATTTTTCATGTCCATTATTTTAAATTTCATATCTCACTTTCCATTCTAATAAGAGATTATCTAGGTGACAATCACATGGAAATTGTCCATGATTAAGACCACTTTTGTAGCTATCTGTCCAATATTTAATTATTTTGTCTTTGTGACTTAAAGTAAATGTTAGGCCTTCATCATTTTTTTACAAAGTGTCGGTCAATATTTTAATTCAACCATATATTAGTTACATTTTTTAATTAAATTTATATTCAAGAAAGTGGGAGACTAAATTATATAGTCAAAATAGATGATGCAAATTTACAGAGTATCATGAATTTAGTATCCAAATTTTATTTTGTGACAAGAATTGAAAGATAATGGACTTGAAAATGGAACCGATATCAAGTTTTAAATAATTTGTTACAAACGACACTTACATTTAGTAGTACTTTGTGTTCCCAATGTCAATAATTAATGATATGCTTAAGTGCATTGATCACACACTTTTTTCTCGTAAAATATTATTTATTTCATATTCATAGTGAATAATATGCACATTTTTATGTACTTTGTGTACAAATAAATGTCTAAAATATACATTTTAAAAAATAAATGAGAATGGTACTATGTGTATATAAAATATTTTAAAATGTACTTTATGTGTATATTTTTGTATACTTTGTGTATACTAATTAATAATGCACTTAGTATACATTTTTTTACACTTTGTGTATATAAGTAGTCAATGTACTTTGTGCACATAATTTAGAAATGTATTTATTGTACATTAATTGATGTGTAATACCCCAATTCGGCCCGAAAGGATGGATCGAATCGTGTATATTATAATTTTGAAGCTATTTGTTGGGCTATCCCGTACAGACTTTACTCGAAGTGGGTCTCAAACCTCTGTGGAGGCTTAAGACAATCACCAGGCTTTGTTTTTATAGATTAAATGCAAAGTTTGTACTACAAAGGCAGATTTTAGACTTAAAGGAATCCTATATGAACACCCTTAGCCATAACAAAGGCAGAACCTCTCCTACCACTATAAGTGATGACTTTTAAAAAAAATGCAATGATCACTCCCAACTGTAGAACAAGCACACCCCTGCTATAGTTTTGAGGTTGCATGTTGTTGCGTACATCATATTCTTACACTTAGTTCAAATGATTAACTTAGGTCTTCTTATAAGTTACATGAAGATGATGCTAGTATTTAAACAAGGATCGTAATTACCTACTCCACATACCCTACGTGAACAATAATTAAAGCGTGAGAGAAATTACATAGCATCATCAAGTATTTGGGGATCAAACCCTAATACCCGTAGTTCACGTGGGTCTTCAACTGGTGTGAAGCGTAAGTTCCTCCACCCATGTTACTCTAACACACAAACAATTGTAGCCGAATACATTTCGTGTACCTGACTTAGCTCCTCATCATATTCCACGAATTTGGGGCTTATATAATCTGTAGACAATGGTTAGTCTTGCCCCAAAATATTATAGCTCCAAATTAATTATATAATAATATAACGATTAAACATGCTAGCACAACCATCATGACATACATCCGAATCACACAAGGTTCACATAGTTAGGGCACATACCTGTCATATAGTCATCCACAAAATACAAAGTCCAAAACACACAACATAACACAATGCCCCTGCCACCACCGCCATTAAGCTGCCTGATCCATGCACCTAGGCCAGCCAATGTCAGAGAACCTCACCTGCATATAATAGAAACCCACATTAGTAATCAAATAAATTTAATTACGAGTCCAAATAACTACTGGTAAAATAGCAAGCTAACAAATGGGTATTCTATTACCCACAGGAACTTAGAAAACTTCAAAATTGCCTCGCACTGGGCGGTAATCAAATATATTTAAACGAGTGTCGGCGCGCATGCACGGCTAATATTCATATTCATGCATACAACACTTACGCCCTCCCATCCTCCATATTACACCTTCCACAGTACTCGAGTGGCAGAAGGAATGATTAAATTAGTGCCACAAATTTCAGAAATATAATGCATTACATAGTACCTTCAAACTTTACACTACCTCAGGGTTTGAAGGAGTACTAATGCGGTTCATACCTCTCATACACACTCTTACTCGTAAAAGCCGTAAACTCTCATATTTATACATATAGACTTGGGAGAGGATTTAATACTTACTTTTTGGATCTTATCTTTCGAAAACCATCAAGAGGTCTCAACCTTGAAGTTTTATCAAACACGTGTAAAAAACAAGGCTAAATGGCCCGACATCAGAGGGATCCTCAAACATCACTGATGTTGTCCTATGTCTAAAATGCATTTAAACACAACACGCAGGGAGTCAAACAAAGATGAAGGAAAGGAGAGTCCTACAAACCTAGAAGAGTAGAGCTCCACACTCTAGTCGGTGAGCTCACTGACAATACCTAGCAAGGAGATGGAACCGAATAAGAATCGGGTCACATCGGCACGCAAAATGAGGTAACGTCTCTACACAGGCTCAACACTTAAACATCGCTTAATTTTTTAATTAGGTCCTAATTAAAGTATTAAACCTTATTAGGTAGTTTAATTAAGGTTTTGGTTCCATGTTCACTTAGTAGGCTTTAATCAATTATAGGTTTTTAATCGAATGGGCTTACCAAATGATTTTTCGTACAAACCTAACAATTTCAAATGGGCTCAAATTTGGATGGGTAGTCTCATATACTCTATGGTTCATAAGTAAATTCCACCATGGCTGGTCTATGGACCAATCAAGGGGAACAAGGCCCATTAAGGTTGGCCCTAAGGTGCTGGAACAGTGTCCCTTGGCCGGACACCAATTTGTAACTGTTCGTTCATAGGGTAGAGGACTCCAAATGGACTTGGGTCAATGAGCCTAGTTAACTAACACAAGAAACTTGAGCCAGTAAGAGTTGGACCTAATTTACTTTGTATATGAGCCTAAGTAAATTTTATAAGTTGAGTCACTGGATAGGCTGATTCTGAGTTATCTGGACCCTAACAATTTGGAAATTCAAAAATAAAATTGGAAAAATACCCAAATAGCCCCAAAATTTTTCAAGGTGCTACTGAATCATAGGGTAAGGTGTGGACCAAGTTTCACTAGGGTTTTCACCCTGCATCTTTACACTATCCGAGTAAACACCTCCAAAACATAACTAGATGATTTTTACCTATTCCTAAAATTTATATATTTCAAGTATACACTTATTGGAGCATCATATATTTTTACCAAATTTTATTAGCTTAAAATTGGTGGCTTAACATGTAACACAATCAGAGATCATGCTCATAGTTACAAACAACACAGGAAACATAAGGTGTGCTAGTGGTTATATTAGACTTAAAACTTTACCAATAACTCCTAACATCACCATGAACAAAATGGAATGTTATGCATCAACGGATTCTATAAGGTCAAAGAGTAAAAATTGGAGAAAGAGGTGCTTATATCACTATAATGGTGAAAGTTGCCACCTTTCCTCTTTTTTTACCTTCATACATGTAAATTCTAAGTCATGACAGGTAAAACACACAACACAAAAGATGTAGATCTACATGTTATGAGTGTACAAAAATAATAATCATGCAAATGTAACATCAGAGTACCAAGATATGATTTTTTATACCAAAACAGTGCATACCAATGACCTACATGCATTATAAAAAGTATATTTATTTATTTACATGGCCAAATAAGATAAATGAGTACTAAAAATGCTCCTAACATGCATATCTACATTTTATAAATTTCATAAAAATGAAATCACACAAAAATGTAAGTGATATGTGAGTCTCAATTTAGCATGAAAACACAAACACTTATTTATAGACTTTAAGAACTCATTCTACATTCTTCGGAATTCATAGGTCCATAGCCACACTCAATGTCGACTCTTTATATTTTATTCAACTCTTTACTTACCAAGAATATTGTAATAACTAATTAAGCTTAATTTCCAAACCTTAAGCTTAATTTGATATTACTATTAGGCTTACTTTTCAACATCCTCCTCCAAAACCCCATTTTTTAGTTTGAGGACAAACCGAAGTGGGATGTTATAATTCGGAAAGCTATTTGTTAGATTATTATCATACAAACTTTATGGAAGTAGATCTCAACCCTCAAGGAGGCGTTAAGACAATAACCTTAAAAGGGTTTCATACATAATGCATACTGATCATACTACATAAGAAGGCTCTTAAACTTAGGGAGCTCCACATGGGCACTCCGAGGTTACAGGAGATCCATCACCTCCCCAACAACTAAGAGGGTGACTTTACAATGCTGATAACCACTCTAAATTACATAAGAGGACCCACCAGCTATAGTTAAGAGGTTGAGCTTTATAGCATGCATGATCCAATTCTTAAAAACTTAATTCTAATGATTGGGTTAGGTGTCTTATTACTTGATTCAAATGATTTCCAAGTAACGTAAACACTGGGTCATGGTTACCTATTCTACATATCCAAGAACAAAAAATTTAACACACAGAGCATCATCAAGTGTTAGGGCTTCATACCCTAACACTCAGACTTCACATGGATCTTCACAGGGTATAAACTGTATGCTCCTTCATTCATGTTTCTTCAACACACAAATAGCTGCAACCAAATAAGTTTAGTGTACCTTGAGTTCTCCTTGTCGTGTTCCAGGACTTTGAAGCTTATGCACCATACAAACAATCATTAGAGTGCCCCAAAGTTAATACCATGGATATCAACAATAATAATAATAAAGTTGTAACACACAACACACCACAATATTCCATCACCAGATGCATCCTTAATCAAGTTTAGGACACCAGCTTGTACTTAGGTTACAAGCATTTCAAGGGTCCAAATACATACATTCCAATTACATCAAATACATAGGCACATAAGCCCAAAACACATAAACAACATGATACATAAGCTACAAACAACAACAGCCGGTAATACTCCCATCATAAGCCTCTTGATCTGTCCACCAATGTCGGCTGCTAATACAAATATATACCTATGTATATGTAGGAAAAATATTAGTAATCAACAAGTTGATTACTAGTCTAAAAATTCTACTAGTAAAGCAATATGGGCTGATGGGTGTCTTAACACCCACAAGGAATTCACTCAAAATATCAACACACTCATCACGCCAAAACAATTGGTGTCAGATAAACAACAACTACATTAGAAACCAAATCTTACAACGGAACAAGGCACATGCCCAGAATGTCACCGACAACATGGCTAGAGGCGCACTGCTAGCAAGGAGAGAGACATTCACATATGAAATCCATCACACTCACATGTATATAATATATAAAGTATGGGCAGGGGTTTATATTATACAATTTCTAGATCTTAAGTTCAAGCATGGGTTGAATGAATACACATGAAAAACTAAAAAACTATGTGTTAGGCTTGGCTCCTAGGTTGTCTCAACTCATGATAATTTTAGTAAATAAGTACTTCCTGAGAGTTATTGCATATTAACTCATATTGTGATATGTGGTGGCCACCATAGAACCCACGTGATAACTTGATAAAAACCACTAGTGATCACTAGCACTCTAACGATAGTAGCCATGGAGCGTGAATTTTTCCTTTCTTAAGAGAGATGCACCAAAGTCTATGGTATAGTAGATCTACTAGACCATCGTGAGTTTAGATAAAATTACATGAAAAATATGTTGTTACGTCTAGAACTTGCGCTTCAACTTAGCGCTTGGAAACTATAAGTTTAACTTGCTACTTATATCATCATAACTTGATTTCTTGATAATATAATAACTTGATAGTTATAACACGATAACGTGTTAGAAAGCATAGAATAATCATGATTAATCCGTCTAAACTTTGCCAAACAAAGGTTGGTAAAGCACCCCAAATAATAAATAAACACGGATTTGATCAGCATGCTACTCAGAGCTCCTAGATGCTCAACTGCAATTGTCCTAGTCTGAAAAATAATATAACTCTACATTACAACCCCGACTAGCTTACGTGTCTATATGCTATATCATGACATGAACATAATGATGATGTCATACTATATGCTAATAACACTACATGCTATATCATGGCATGAACATGATGATGATGTCATACTATATGCTAATAACACTATTAACAATCATAAAACATCATACAAACATCATATAATATTTAATTATTCATAACCATAGCAAACATCACATCAAAAAGCATTAAGATATTCCTCCTACTTAGAATTATTGAACACCTGCAAATTTATCAAAAACTCCTGAACTCTAACAGGTAGAAACTAGAGGTCATGATGGTTGTAACACAAAAAGAATCATGTGATTCCGAGTTCTACAAGAAAGGTTATGAATGTTTTAAAATAAACACGCAAACGTAAAATTAGGGTGAGCGTTGTCCCTCAGCAGTTAGGGAAAGCCATGGTGCTGAGCCTTGTATCCAACCTGTTGTGCGAGTGTTGTGGCGTTGACCTTCCCAGTTAGTAAAGGCTATGGAGCTTAGGCCGACATCGTCTTCTTTTCTGCGAAGTCGCAGCGCTGCTAGCAATGTGCAGTGTTCAACTAGGTTTTCAATTTTGGAATTTGTTGACTTTTTTGTTTTAAGTCTGATTTTAATCAAACAAAAACAAGATTTTCATGCTCTCGAAACATCAAATCATGTGTTCTAACAGGTTTTTAATTTAAGTTGATTTAACCTACTTTTTCGTGATTTTTATTTTGAAAAAATATGGTTCTTTAAAGATAAACTTTTACCAAGCATGTTATATTTTCTTCAATCATCCTAGATCTTTGTTGGATCATTGAGATTACTTATAAAACTTATTTACAACATGCTTAAACATGGTTTAACACATCATACATCAATTTCATGGATTAATTATGATGTAGAAGCATAGAACATACAAGAAATTGTACTAGCAACATGGGAAGTATGATGAACATGATGCATGATTCTATACTAATTACATGTTTCAGTTGAAATTACTAACCTCTTCTTCGATGTTTGTCTAAATCCTTAAAACCACAAACAACTCCACATGAATTCCCACAAAAGAGAGGAGAGTAGAGAGAGAGGAAGGAAGAGAGATGTCAAGAAGGAGAGAGAGAGAGAGGTCAGCTAGGGAGAGACTAGAAGAGATCAAAGCACCCCATCCCCCTCCAAGGATGCCTTACATACTTCTAATCTTTCCTACTTGTCCTACACATCCTCCGACTAATTCTAAAAAAAATACCAAATTACCCCTAGACCACCCCCTACAGGAATCCTAAACGGGGAGACTTGTCCATAACCAATGACCACAATCAACACATGAGTCCAATTATGATCTTTGGCCATACAAACTTGATTGGCTTCACTTAAACCCCCAAAGGTGTAAAATAACTGTTTAGCCTCTTGAATTACTTGAAAACTTGTTGGACTATTTGTAGGTGATGTATACTTAGTTCACTCATGAGTGTGTCTACCTTGTTCACCATAACTTGATCATTGTTCGAATACTTATTCCTTGAATTTTTAGCCGATTATTCCCAACCATGTAATCATTAGGAAATAACCTAACATGACTGAACTTAATATGATCAATTACATAACTTATAGAATTCTAAGTATCTTGATATTAGTTTTGACTAAATATACAAAGAAAATTTTTATATGGTTGAAAATTAAAGAGTTTACTACTGATGTTTACTCCTCAAGAGAAAAAAGTAATAATGGTAAAAGTATTAATTATTACACAACATGACACACAAAACAAGGTGAAGCTCTCACATGAGCACAACATTAAAAGTACACAACCTACTTAATTATCTTACTCAATTGCAGGTTAAACACCATTAAGTAACTTAATTAGGGTTTACGGTTTCATGTGCATTTAGTAGAAAGGTCCAATGCTTAGGTTTTATCAACCGGACTTAACCAGGACAATTTTTTCAAACGCGCCAAACGGCATTTAAATGGGCTAAAATCTGGACCAATGGGCCCTAACACTCTAGGGGTCAGACACAAAAATTACCAAGTGCTAGCCCATGGGCCAACATGGTAAACGAGGCCCACCATGGTTGGGCTAAGGTGATGGGTAGTCTAGATTTGGGTGGACCTAATAGGCTTGAAGAAATCCTGACTCGTGAACCACTAGGCCAAATGCTCCCAAATTTAGATATGATGTTACTGGGGTACAACCTAAGGTGTGGGATGAATTCCAACCAAATCCATCACCATTTAACTACGGTGTCAGATTTTATATCCGGAATCAAGGAACTAAGGTTTAACCTTGCATTCCTGCACATTCTAGAACATAGACCAATTTAATCACCTATATGATTTTATTTAATTCAAAAACTTACACATTTACATTAGACAATTATGGAGTCCTTATGTAATTTTTTTAATTTTATTAACCTCATTTAAGGGGCTCACCATGGAGCACAATCTCAGAGCAAATATGTCACAAAATACATACAATTTACGTAGGGGTTTGTTCAAGCTCTTGATGAGATCATTTTAGCATAGTGATTTTTGCATACTAGTTGACATCCTAAGCTACATTCTTACAAAATATTGCTTTAAAATACAAACTCAAACAAGGTGGAAATTTTGTGGAAAGTAGCGGGTAGGCTACTGAAAACAGTAAAGCTGCCACCTTTTACCAGTTTTGGCTCGCATACATGCTTATAGAGGCTATTAAAGACAACATGCTTCACAAAACTTTTATATCTACTCCTTAGGAACATAACAAGACCAAGATCATGCAAAACTAAAATCCACAATGCAAGATATGATTTTCCTACCAAAATAGTGCATAACACAATTAGAAAATCATAACTATTTTTGCACAACTCCAAATTAAAAATGAGATGAAACTAAGTTATAAATGCTCCTAATCCATAGATCTACATGAATAAAATAATAGAAAAACAAAAACACAACACAACATCAAGCAAACAACCAAATACAGAGACGTCAGCTATGAAGAAAAAGGTGAGACCTTTACCTCACAAGGGTCTAGGAGGAGGTCTCTTGGGGCTTCCCACCCCCAAGACCTTCAATTCTTAGGGCTTTAGCTAGGCTTGGTGAGAGCTAGGAAGTGTCTTGAAAGGCTAGGAAGGAAGTGGGGAAGTAAAGGAGGAAGGGGAAGGGCGAAGCAAAAGGATCAAAGGTGGAAGATGAGGGAGAAGGGAAATTTTATAGAAAAGAGAAAAGGTCTCATCGCAAGGGCGCTGCCTTTGCACTGGCCTCTACAAGCCAGACCATGGAAAGCGAGAAAACTTGGGCATGTGCCTGCTAAACTGAATCACAGGCAAGTTTGGGTCGACTTCTGGGCGCATGGCTCTTGTTCAATGCCTTTGCACTAAAAAATAAAGAAAGCAAATTCAAATCCGGGTGCAAGGGCATTGGCGCAGAACCTTTGCATCTAAAATAAAACTGGGAAAACCATAAGCCCTTGTGCAAACATGTCGGCAAAGACCTTTACTCTGGGACTGTTTGTCATGCTCCTAAGGTTTTCACCCTAGGATAGCCGGGATGATGTCGGAAACTGTGCCGTGGGTCTCATAGGGGCTAGGATTGACCGAAAGGGTTTTAACACACGTCAAGCAATTTTGACTTACGGAGACTTGGTTTAGACTTAACTAGGCTCTAACACGACCCAAAACCGAAAATAAAAGTCGTGGCAGCATAGCATCTAATTGGATCAGCCAAACACTTGCTAAGGCTAGGGCCTTGGCTCAAACACACACCATACTAAGTCTAGGGCCTTGGCTAAGAATGAAAGAAAGTGCAACAATAGTTTTCTCTCCTACTGTTTATAAGAAAAAAATATTTTTTATATAAAGAAAGCTCCTTTACAACTATTTTTCAATAAAAAATGTAAAGAAATAAGAGAGTATAAATGATACCATATAAATTTTCTTTCCTTTTCACTAAATACATGAATTTTTTTTTGAAAAAGTATTTTTTTTCCTTTCTCACATCCTATCTAATACCTAACTACAATAAAAGGAAGAAATTCTTTTTTTCAGATTTGCTCTAAAAATATATTTTTCCTTCTATATTGCTTCTAAGTAGGTATAATTTCTTAGAAAGGGGTACTCTTATAGAATGTTTTCCTTATAAAATGATGTTTTCTTTAGAAAAGGTACCAGATGCGTCTCATTACAAAAGTGTGCATTCTTTGAATTGTAATTCTTTAAATTAAATAGTTTTATTATAGGTTTCACTTTTTTCTAATATGAAAATTTCCGTCCAAAATACTTTTAATAAATCTTGATCATTTTTTAATATTTATTTGTTCTTTTGAAGTTAAAAAATGTTGTTCTTTTATTTTTTTGTGTTTTTTTATTAAACTATTTTTATTTAATTATACGATAATAATTTTATTTTATTATTATCATTTTTTTATTATTTTAAAAACCAAATGACCAACCATTACAAATATTTTTTTATGTATGTGATTGCTTAATATTTTTTGTTTTTCTTGTATTTCTGTTGATTATCATACCTTATTTTTATTTGATTTGGAAACTAAGCCCTTTTAAGTTCTTACTGGAAGGATACTTTTTTCCACTTCATAACATAAAAGGGTAGTGAAATTCATCGGTCAAATAAATTGAGTATAGAATTATTGGGTTTTTTTTGTTGAAACGTTCTGAATACATAGTTGAAAAAATCATCGGCCGATTTAACTCGCCTCGGTGCAAAACCGAGTGAGAATACCTTAGGATCGCTTGGGTAAAAAATCGGACCAAGAATCAACTGATTCAGGCTAATTTGAGCCGATTTTCACCCTAGTCGACGATAGCAAGAATCAATCGATTCAGGCAGGGCGATGGGGGAGGGGGAGGTAGAGGAGATCTAGCGGCGGGTGGGTGGGGGAGACAGGGGCAGGATGGGGTGAATCTCGGCGGGCCGGGGTGCAGCTAGTGAAGGAGATCTAGGGGGGGGGACAGCATAGCGGAGGAGATCTGGCGATGGGTGGGGGGAGACAAGGGCAGGATGCGGTGAACCTTTAGTAAGGCGGCGGGGTAGCTGGCGGAGAAGATCTGGCACTGAGGGGCAGAGGGGGAGGCAGACGGGTATGGCGGGTGGGGGTGATGGGGTGAAACTGGGTGCAGGGGGGACAGCATAGCGGAGGAGATCTGGCAATGGGTGGGGAGACAAGGGCAGGATGGGGTGAACCTTTAGTGAGGCAGCGTGGGTAGCTGGCGGAGAAGATCTGGCACTGAGGGCGCGGGGGAGGCAGACGGGTATGGCGGGTGGGGGTGATGGGGGTGAAACTGGGTGCAAGGGAAGGGGTGGGGTGCGGGGCAGGGGCAGGGCTCTATGGGGGTGGGGGATGGGGGACAGGATGGGGTGAATCTCGGCTGGGCAAGGGGGCAGCTGGCGAAGGAGATCTGGGGGGTGGGGGAGCTAGGGGCGGGATGGCGGGCGGCGGTGGGGGGAGGTGATCTGGTGGTGTGGGAGGGGGGAGCCACAGACAGGATGGTGGGGCGGCTACGGGCAGCGGGTGGGGGATGATGGGGGGGGAATGGGTGCAAGGGGTGGGTGGGGGGGGTGCAGGGGACGAGGCAGCAAAGGAGATCTGGCGGTGGGTGGGGGGAGACAGGGGCGTGATGGGGTGAACCTCGGCGAGGCGGCAGGGCAACTGGCAGAGAAGATCTAGCCCTAGGGGGAGGCAGGGGGATGGCGGGATGGCGGGTGGAGGGTGATGGTGGGAAACTGGGCAGGGAGGGGTGGGGTGCGGGGAGGGGCGGGGCACTATGGGGTGGGGGATGGGGGACAAGGCGGTGGCGGGTGGTAGGGAATAGGGTGAGGCTCAGCAAGGGCGGCGGTGGGTAGGCGGCTCGGGGGTAGACCGAGGCAGGGGATGAGGCAAGAGGGGGAGAAACCGGGGCGGGCAGGGGGAGGGGAGGGGAGACAAGGGTAGGATGGGGTGAGGCTCAGTGGGGAGGCTGCGGGCGGTGAGGGATGGGGCTGGCAGGCGGCGTGGGGTGGAGGAGATATGGCGGGGGAAGATAGGAAAAGGTAGAGAAGATTAAGGGGAGTAGTTTACCTAATAAAAATTGAATCAACTCCTTGCTCAAGTTAATAATAATAAAAAAATCCTAAAAATATAAAATATAATATAATATAATATAATACAACAAAAAATAGTCTAAATGAAGTAGTTTAGAATAATGCTCGAATAGGGAGAGGAGATCAATAACCGATTTTGACCGATTCAAGTAAACCGATTCTTGTCCGATTTTTGATGAATCGGTCCGATTCGATGACTTTCTTTAAAACTGATTTTATTTTCGGATTCTGAATTTTACAATTATACCTGAATATGCCCCCACAAGAAATAAAAAAATAAAGAAATAAAAAAACTGACTTTTCTGTTGGAAAAATTTGCAAACCAATGACCTCTCTCGCTGGCCATGCTGCAGGACACCGCCTTCAGTCTGATTCCCCCCCAAAAACCGCCCACGCACGTTACCCTCCCTTCCCCAAAACCAGCGGCTATTCTCCCATTTCTTCGATTCCCCTTTCCCACCCCGTCCTTCCTTCTCACTACTTCTACAACACCCTCTCCCCATTCCCCCTACTCTTCCATATCTTCTGGAAGCTACTACTAGTGTGTTTTTTGGACCCCAACGCCGCGCCATGGATGGGCCGCCTACATCCGATCACAAGGTCTCCTCTGCAGAGCACGGCTATGTGCTCGAAGACGTCCCTCATCTCACCGACTACATTCGCCCTCTTCCTGTACGTTATATCTTTTTTCTTTTTCTTTGTTTAATCGTTTAATTTTTTACATAGCCACATTCCAACATACATGCAAGTGTCCACAGTCTATCACTTTTCTGTTTCACCTAAAATCTTGATCTGTTTTTCTTTTTCTTATTAAGATTTCGCTTTGTGCAATTGGATTCCGGTTGTCAAAGAATTCTGTTCCGCCTTTTTCTCATTAGGTGGAATGTTAATAAGAGTAATCCCGTGAAGCGAGATTTAAGTTGTTTTTTATTTTATTTTATGGGAGTTGGAGTGTGTGAGTTTCAAAATTTGAGAGTCACATTAGCGGCTTAGCTTTGTCTTTGTTTGGCATGATCTAGGATGGATCCGCATTTTGAATGTCAATACTTGTTTACTGCCGCAGTCGCTGCTTATTGCTATAGCTTCCTGAGGCATGATCTAGGGTGGATTCTTATGCTAAATGTCCAATACTAGTGTCTTAGCCAGCCCTTGTCTGTGGTCCTCTCATTTAAATTATATTTGTTTTTTTTCGCATGTAATAATCTGTTTTCTTTCGGTTGTTCAATGCTATTTTGATGCTTTGGAGTGTAATGAATTAAAGTGATGCAGACATATTCCAATCCATTGCAAGACAACCCAGCATACTCGGTTGTTAAGTAAGTATATTTATACAATTGTAGGCAGTGTTTTCTTTCATAGATGAGCAAGCACCTAGCAACGGCTTTATATACATTTTTTCTGAAATCGGGTTTCGTGTGTATCCTGTGGCAGGCAGTATTTTGTTAACCCAGACGACACTGTCGCTCAAAAGGTTTGGCCAAAATCTCTTTTCTATTCTAAATTGTTTTTAATACGCATGATCATGTTTCTTATTCTTATGGTTATTTCTGCAACAGATAGTTGTGCAGAAGACCAGTCCAAGAGGGATACACTTTCGACGTGCCGGCCCACGCGAGAGGGTTTGTTACCTCCACTTACTTTTTCCTTTACAGGTTGATTGTGTTCAACAAGCTAACATTTGCAGGACAGGTTTACTTTGAATCAGATGAAGTTCAGGCTTGCATTGTCACATGCGGGGGACTATGTCCTGGGCTTAACACAGTGATTAGGGAAATAGTATGTGGTCTGCATTATATGTATGGAGTTGATCAAGTTCTTGGTATAGAGGTAATTTATGTATCACTAAGTTTTTCAGTGCTCTTGCATTTCATTTTACTGCTTCCATTCACATTTTTATAATTCTTTTTCTTTTAACTGGGAGATCAGTAGCAGCTGCATGTTGTTATTGTATGAGAAATACTCATCTCCTTAGAGATATATTTTTAATGGCTGTAACCATATTATTTAGGGAGGATACAGGGGCTTTTATGCACGGAATACTATTCCTTTAACATCCAAGTTTGTGAATGACATCCATAAGCGTGGTGGAACTGTTCTTGGCACTTCCAGAGGTGGCCACGATACTTCAAAAATTGTTGATAGCATTCAAGACCGGGGAATTAATCAGGCAAGTACATGGAAATCTATAATTTACATTTTTTTATCTATAACAAACAGACATGGTGCTGGAATCATGCTTATTTTCCATCCACCCAGGTGTATATTATTGGAGGTGACGGTACACAGAAAGGAGCATCTGTAATATTTGAGGTAGATAAGTTTTCAAATTCGATGTTTGCTGAATTTTATATTTAATGTGTTTGGTGTTTTTGATTTCCAACAGATATTATTATTGTAATTTACACGTTTGCCTGTGTGATGATATCATTTTTTGACAAGATCTATTCTCTGCATGCATTTCATGTTCCTTATCTATCTCCAACAGGAAATCAAAAGACGCAGGCTTAAGGTTGCTGTTGCTGGAATTCCAAAAACCATCGATAATGATATACCGGTATATTACTGTCATTTACTGGTTTTGTAATGTCTAGGTCAGTTCATGTTTTATGTGTATCAATTGCCAAATAAGGAATTATTCTGTATTCTTTAGGTTATTGACAAATCATTTGGTTTTGACACTGCTGTGGAAGAGGCACAAAGAGCTATCAATGCTGCACATGTAGAAGCTGAAAGTATGGAGAATGGAGTGGGTCTTGTGAAGCTAATGGGACGTTACAGCGGTAGGTTTAGTGCTCAACTTTATTACGTTTCTACTCGTAAGGCGAAGTTTAAATACTATGAGATGCTAGAACTACACAAAGTTCTAGGCTTCTAGCCTGCTTGTTCCCTGGTCTTATACTGATAGATAACTGTTACATTATTCAGCTCATATTCTCTATTTTTAGAAAGGTTTAAAGGGGTGGATCAAAGAAGATGACTTATATTGATTGTGATCGTTGAAAATCAAAACTACGTAAAAAAAATCAGAAGTTATAGAAAAAAAAACTTTATTATTCTAATTAACTTGCTAAATCTCATCAATCGAATCACTTTTCGAGAAATACGAGACATCTAAGTCATACATCATCTATTCTAATATTAAAAAATAGTCGATACAGATAAAGTTGTTGAAAGCAAGGTGGGGTTTCTGGATCATGATCATTTACATCATATCATCAGTAAAGATGGGGCGAATACGTTGGATAATTTGTAATGTTACATGGAAAATTGTTGGAAACCTATAGAGGGTCAGGAATACAAAATCTAATGGTGATACATGTATCTTCTTTTTGCCTATATGTTGGCCTGCTGTCACTAAAAATGTTCAATATGACCAAAAGCCATTAGTATGGCTACTAACCGAGCGAGCCAACTCATGAGTATTTGGCATTCTGCTCGGTTTGACTCGACTTGAAACTCGACATAAAGATGCCTGAGCTCGTGCCGAGCTTGAGCACTGTGGTGTTCAACTCGACATGATTCGAAATTATTTGTGTTCCACTCAAACTTGGCTCGTAGTTCAACTCGAACTCAACTCGACTATAATTATAATATTTTTTTATTTTTAATCCTATTTTGTTCCAACAAGCATGAAAATTGGAATATATGCGGGCATGCGATTTATAATTTGTTAATATATGTATAATCACTAAATAGATTACTTCATGTACTAAAGTAAATAATATGTCAGCACTAAACATCTATTAACTATCATGTGTTGCCAATTTAAATGTAAAATATGAATGTTATTTTAGGCTCTAGTAACCCTGGTATTATTTTATACAATTGATGTAATTAAGAAGGTATTTTGTTTATGAAATTGTTCAAGGTGATTTTAAACTTATGTTTATCCCAATTAGAGTTGATTTCGAACTAGTATATTACAATAATTTTTAAACTCTACAAGTGAACATACCAAAGTTTTGACCAATACGCAATGCAAGTTGTTTAACCGGGTAGAACTAGGATTTAGTATGTTATATCAGATCAAATTTTATGTAACTATATTCATAAGTAATAAAATGATTCATATTATCAAATAATATGATTTAGTCCATTGGTTTAGTATTTACTTATTTGAAAACCTTGGTGGGTAGGGATCTTATATTTTATTTTTCAGCACATACCTTAGTCAGCACATTAGTCCCACATCGCTCTTAAACAAACGCACATCCCTCTTATCTCTCTATATATACACCTACAAGACAATGCACATATTATTATTTCCTATCAATTTGATCCCCGATTCGAGCCAGAAAGCTCGAACCCAAGTCAGAGCTCGAAAGCTCGAACCCAAGTCGAGCTCGAAAGCTCGAACCCAAGTCGAGCTCGAAAGCTCGAACCTAAGTCGAGCTCGAAAGCTCGAACCTAAGTCGAGCTCGAAAGCTCGACCAAGTCGGCTCGAAGCTCGAGCCTCGAAGTCGAGCTCGAAGCTCGACCCAAGTCAGCTCAGCTCGCCAAGTCGAGCTCGAAGCTCGAAGTCGAAGCTCGAACTCGAGCGCAGCGCGAGCTAGTAATCTGTTTGCTATATAGTAAATTCGATCTCGAGTCGAGTTTGAACAATATAGTTTAATTTCGAGTCAAGGTCAAGCACCAATGTTGAAATCTCGATTGAACTTGAGTCAAATTTGAACTAGCTTTGAGCATAATCGAGTCGAGCTTGAGCGAGCAAGCCAAACTCGATTAGCAACCCTAGCCGTTAGTGCTTATTTGGGCTTTTTATCGGTGGTGAAAAGGGTAGAACTAGTGTGCAGCTTATGGATTTGGATTTTCAGATGTGGAAAAAAGGAGAACCAGAGAGGTGGATAGAGGTTTAGCAATAGTTTTTGCCATCTTGGCAAGAGTGTGAGAAACTCAATTTACTAACTTGCTTACTACTTGAATCAAGGCCATTAGATAATATGTACATGATTAACATGACAGATTCGATATTAAAGCGTGAAACATTGCAGAATAATACTAAAATAACATATTGTTTTCATTTAGTAAACAGGTATAACCAAAACATATATCCCATATATCCAAATAAAAATATATTCCTCCGAGTACCATCATCTTAGCAAAACTCTACTTTATCCTAATATGCAGATAAAGCAAATAAAATAAATAATATCCTAATTGTTGAGTTTCTCCATCCCGTCACTCTAAAGGTGTTCTAATACCTGCGTACAAAGCAAACTTTGTCCGCTCATCACTGATATCAATACTAAGTCCACTACTTATATTTATGATAAAAAATAATAAAAAATAAGACTAAATTACGTTTGATCAAATACAAAGGAAAATCAAGTAAAACATCAATCATACCTTGCACTAACCGGACATAACATTACATAAACCGAGTAAACTGATAACATGCACTTGTATATAATTGAACATAGCATGAAACTGAATTTAACTGATAAGCTGATGAACACTAATTATGTGACTAACCGGTAAGTCCTAGTAGGTTAACATACTAAACTCAACATGGAAGCATGATTGAGTTAATTACCCATGTGACTTACTTGTAAGTCTTGGTAAGTTAACTTAACTGAAAAACATGAATATTGTGTTCAATTCCAACCTTGGAAAGCACGAAGAAAAACATAAAACACTTAAAAAACTAAAAAGAATATGTTTCGGCACCTTGGCACCTAAACATGAACTGATTCACGTTGGGACCAACTATGAGTTATTGCATCTTAACTCATGTTGGGAAATGCGATGGTCACCACAAGACCCACGTGAAATTAAATAAACCACTGATGATTACTAGTGTCGTCAAGATAGGAGCTTAGAACGTGGAATTTGGTGCAATGCGTCTACTGAGCCATTACGTGCATTTAAATAAAACAATGTGAAAATATGTTGTTAAAGATAGGCCTTGTATGCTTTGACTTAACACGTGAAAACCTTGAGCCTTAGCTTCATATTGATATATTGATAACATGATTATTGATAACATGATAACTGGCAACTTGTAACATGATAACACGTTGAAAACGGGATTCAAATATTGATTATTCCGTTTAATCATGAATATGCAGTGCTTTGGCGCTACAACTTGGGTTTCCAATCTGAATTTGTTTATCTTTTCCTTTTTTGTTGCGATTTTTATCAAATCATGGGTTATAAGAGGTTTTTAATATATAATGATTTAGCCTACCTTCTCATGATTTTAATTTAGAGGAAAAACTGCATGTAAACGGTGAACTAATTCTAACTTGCCACAAATCAACAATTTATAAATGGATCATTGTTCAATCATAAGAATTACTAGTGACTCCTATTTATAGTAAGTTTAAACATCAAATTGCGTCTTAAGCATTAATTTGATTTGTTTTACAAAAAATTATATGCATTGACTATGAAGAAAAACATGTATAGAACATGAGACAACACGTACATTACATACAAACATGGAATATGATCACGACGCATGAATGTACATGATTATTCATTTTAGTTCAGATTACTAACCTCTTTTTTGGTGAATAAGCCTAGAACTTTCATGCAAAACCTGCTCCACATGATCGAACAAGAGAGGGAAGGTCGTGTAGAGAGAGAGAGGCTCCATTCAAGGAAGAGAAAAGAGAGAGAGGTCATACATGGGTAGAAAAAGAAAACTAGGTTGTCGTCCTCTATCCTTAAATACAAAACCCATTTTCCATAATTCTTTAAACATCCTCCAACTAAACTAAAACGACTATTCTACCGCTAAACCTCCTATATGGATCTTGAAGTGGGGAGACCTGGACGAACTTGCCCATAAACATTAACAAAAATCGACTCTTGAGTCCAATTAGGATCTTTAGTTGCCCGAACATGTTTGGCTTCACTTAAATCTACCTCTTCTTTTAAAATAAGTGCTTACCATCTTGAATTACTGATTTTTACTGACGGACATTCTATTGGTGATATAGGCTTGGTTCCCATGTGATCATGTCCTGCTTGTTCATCATAACTTTATCTTGTCGACTACTTATTCCTTGGAATTTTACTATGACCGATTATCCCCTAACACGACAAAGCGTTGGATATCAATTGAGTATGACTGTACTGAATATAATCAAGTACATAGACTGAAAATTTCTAAGTATCTGATATTAATCATGACTAAATATGCAAAGAAAAATTTTATGGACTGAAAAATAAAGAGTTTACTGCTGATGTCTACTCTTCAAGAGAAGAAAATAAAGTCTAAGTAATAATGGTAAAAGTACTGATTATTATATGGGGAAAATAAAGGAGGAGGGAAGGATAGGTTTGAGATGACAGCATGACTACGATAGGAGGGTACTGTTCACAGGGGAGGGAATGGTCACATGTGGATTTCGGTTTCTATGGGTGGGGTTTGCCACTTCTTGTTTGGCTATTAACACCACTTGCATTTCTTCCTTCAAACAGTGTGCTTATCTTTAATAACATTATTCACGCATATTGCAGCATGCTTGCACATGTAACTCACTCGAATGTCTTTTTTCAAAATATATATATATATATAT
Source organism: Piper betle (assembly GCA_033002965.1). Lineage (NCBI taxonomy): Eukaryota > Viridiplantae > Streptophyta > Magnoliopsida > Piperales > Piperaceae > Piper > Piper betle. The sequence goes on from JAURVB010007147.1 coordinate 20,148, forward strand.
ATATATATATATATTATTTTATTTTTTATTTCTTTGCTGCATGAGTGTCATTGGTGTGAATAATTTGTATCAGACGGCTGTCTGTTTTCTAAACGGTTCTGCAGCTCTTGTTATCATGTATGCAATAATCTCATGCATACTAAAGGCGTGAATTTTGATATTTTATTGTATAAATGTTATTAACATGAAATGTTGTTAATGATAACATGGTAAATATAAAGTATAGCATTCTTACATTTTATCATAATTATTTATATACGTTTGAATATTTTCCAAAAATCATTGATATATCTTCAAAATGCCCATCCGACACAATGGTATCTGATATTACCAAACTTGATGCTCAGATTTTTATGTGATTCTTTACGCTGCTCATGCATTGATTTGTTGATATAAAATCCATGCAAAATGAAGTGGAAAGTTTTATTGGCTGGCTCATGTTATTACCTGCATAATGGCTGACACGTTTTGGAATCTAGCACAGAAGGTTTGTTCACTCAATGTCTCTTTTCCCTGCAGGTTTTATTGCAATGTATGCAACTCTTGCTAGCCGAGATGTGGTACCGTTTTTCTTTTCTTTTCTTTTCTTTTTTAAAAAAATTTCAAATTGACATTGTTAGGCTGGATTTCACATTTAAGTTCTTTTTTCATTCTTGTGATAAGAAAATTTTGAACATGTGCCTCTAGGATTGTTGCTTGATCCCTGAATTACCATTTTACTTGGAAGGGGAGGGAGGACTCCTTGAGTTCATGGAAAAGCGGTTAAGAGAGAATGGACATATGGTAATAGTTGTCGCTGAGGGTGCAGGACAAGAACTTGTAGCTGAAACTATGAGATTAATGAGTGAGCAAGATGCATCAGGGAATAAGCAACTTCTTGATGTGGGACATTGGTTATCCGATAAGATAAAGGTCCTTTTCTCTAATTATTTGGGCTTTAAAAATCTCTATATTGATTGATGGTCTCTATATTGAATGATAGTAAGTAGCAAGCAACCTTGCCCCGTTTTACAGGATCATTTTACCAAGACACATAAAATGGTGATAAACCTCAAATACATTGGTAAACACTTGTACAAGAAAAACCTTTTTGCCCTAATCTTAAGCTTCTAAAATTTTATTGATGTGTCTGACAAATAGATCTTCATGTGTAGATCCGACATATATGATCCGTGCTGTTCCAGGCAATGCATCTGATAACGTATACTGCACCCTTCTTGCTCATAGTGCAATTCATGGCGCTATGGCTGGTTACACAGGCTTCACTGTTGGACCTGTCAATGGTAGACATGCCTACATCCCTTTCAATGTAAGTCTCATGATACTAAGATACATTTTCTTGGAAAGCAGAGTCATTATTCTGCCTAATACATGGTAATCATGATGCTGTAGATTGCAAGTGATTCAGCTTAGTTCTGCAATTCTCAATTCCGCATCATATATTTTCTTTTTCTATTTTATTTTTTAAAAAGATTTAGCTGATGTGTTTAATACTTGTTACCTCTTATGTGGGTGCAGCGTGTGACAGAGACTCAAAATAAAGTAGTTATAACAGATAGGATGTGGGCTAGACTGCTTTCTTCAACCAATCAGCCAAGTTTTCTCATTGGGAAGGATATACCAAAGGATAAAAATGATTCAGAATCTCAGACTCAGTTGTTGGATGGATAAATCTGAAAACTTCAGGGATTATTAATATATTAGTTTGGCTGTTAATGGCATTGGTATTAGCAAAGTGAAAACAGGTGATTTTTCATTTATCATTTCAGGGTTCATGGACTGTTTTGGTTCTGAGTTTTGTCACAGTCCCTTTCCAATTCTCATTATGAGGCTGTAAAAAACGTGAATCATATATTTTTACCAGTGTGGCATTCTGAGGCATTTCCTTATTTGAAAAAGTATGATGGTAGCAGCAGGACACAATTAACTGTTTTGCAAACTCCCGAGGCGATAACTGGTTTATTGTAGTCAAAATGAGGATACTGAGATCTGACTTATAATTTTGTCTTCTCAGTATGCATGGCTAGTAGCGAGTTTTGTACTGATCATTTTTCTAAGCATATTGTAGTATTCACCCTATGCTTTTAAACGCGTCTTCTATTAAAAGTTTGATGTTAAGAGTTGGATTTCTCGCGAAAGAAATTTAGCTCATAATCTTGCACGAAAGCTAGGATTAGCCGATTGCTTTCCTTTTGAGCTAATAAATAAATTTTACCCAGAATAAAGAAAACGCTGACTCGGGATGGATTTCAATCTGGGTTGAGTCCGAGCACAATATGTATAAAATAATCAGGTGTGGAATCGGACTAGAGATTGGGTTTATCCAATTTGTACCAAACTGAACAGAGCATCTCAAAAATAAGGTAATCTTATAAATAAAAGAAAATTTTAATATTGATTTGAAATTAAAAGTAAAAAAATATAATAAAAATGTAAAAAAAGATTTTAAACATATAAAAAAACCTCTTACTAATCATAGTGTTACTAGCTACAATTTCTTTCAAAAAAAATATTTTTCATGATTGCATATTTAAATCTCATTAAACTCAACTTTTTTAAAAAATAATAAAAATATTTTTTACAATAAAAAATCCTCAACTTTTAACTTCTAACCATAACTTTTAACTTCCTAACGAAAATTTGTTTAATTATTTTAAAAGATAATATAATAAAAAAATAATTATAATTCATTATTTTATTCATAAAAAATATATCTTTAATGCCAATTAATATATATATATTTAAGACATTAAATTATTATAAACTTATAAATTATTATATCAGGTCTCATTATTCAACAAAAATTATGTATAAAATTAAAATTAATCCAATTTAGATATTTCAGCCTAGTATATATAATCAAATTTTGATGGGTCAATTCCTTCATTTGGTTTTGTTAAGGCATCGCGCAGATTTGCCATTTCTGAAAGATAATGATCAAAATATTTTTTCCAATTGTAGAAGAACAAAATTCACATTCACCCAGAGCCAAAATTGGCAGGGAACTAATTGTTAAACAGGTTCGTTGATAAAAAAATGATACATGGCAAATTTATCGAATCCCTCAAAAATAACAAATCCCACAAAAGAAATTATGGCCGCCTTGAAACCAAACAGTTAAACTTATAATTTTGTTGCAATTCAACACTGATCTTTGACAATTTCCTCTATATTACTCCATAATTTTCTGTCAGCAATTATTTTTCTCATCGATTGAGGACGGAATCAGAGGATCCCAAGATAAGTGACGATGCATAACAGTTCTCGAAAATAAGGGATTATTCCATCAAGTTATCAAAAGCTTATCACGAAGAAATCAGAAAGCAACGTCCTACACCGTACTTGCACATCGACCCACTAACAAAGACGCACTTATTTCTCTGTACAATAACTAAGTAGCAGCAGCGTGGTAAGCAGACAAGACCGATAGACAACTTTCCACCATTTGACACAGATCACGAATCTTATCTTTGGCAATCAATTATTCACTACTAGTTGCTCACCCTTCACATCACTCTCAGGTTCTTCAAAGTTGGGATCTTTGGCATCGACGGCGCCCTGATCAAACCAGGCGTCCTCGTCCGAGCGGCGATCCCCGGACCAAGTGAACTTGCCGCCGTGACCTTCCTTCTTGGGGGCTCCGCTTACGCCCGTCGCCGATTTCCGATCCAAGCGAACATCATGAGCGGCTTTCGTGATCGGCCGTGCTTTGGTATCAGGCTTCATTGTCGCCGACGGACAAAGGATTGCTGCAGGGCAAGCGATAACTAACAAATAATGTGGTTTTTCTATTACGTATATGGTCCTCGCCTCCTGGGCCTAAGCGTGTCCACATATGGATAAGGACGCCAACCGCAAACATTTTTTAAAAAAATCTCCGCTAGCATATTTTAGAGAATTTATTTTTAAAAAAATTATATAATTCAAAATTTACGGTTTAAGAGATCTATATCAATTTTTATTATTTAAAGGAATTAAAATTAAAATTGATGACTTTGTCCTCAATTTTGGATTGAGTTTAAACTTAAAAACTAGTCAATGGGAAGTATGATATAACTTTTAACCATTTATTACTTTTTAGTATAACTTTAAATTGACCTAGAATATAATGCGCTTAAATTAAAAACATTTTATATAATATATTTTCTATTATTTGATTTGTATTATAATAGATATTTATTTACTGTAGTCTTATATATTATATCTAATTTAAATAAATATCTATTATAATACAAATCAAATAATAGACTATTATATCTAATTTGAAAATTCTTAATATATTATTATTCATTAATTTTTTAATATTGATTAAAATTTTAATTTCATAAATCTCATTACTTAAGAATTGTTAAACTTAAACTAGAGCATCATTTTATATGGTTTAGTTTTTTATTTCTAATTATAATAGTAAAAGGGTCAAATTATAATTTAATTTAACTTTATGAATTGGAAATAAAAAATAATATTTAAAAATGGCTGGAGTATACATGGCAGATCTTATTTATTTGTGATGATTTATTTATATCATGTAGATATTTATTTTTTATTCATGTATTCGACTATTTTAAGTGATTTAGATTTTCACATACATTTAATTGACTTACTATAAATATGTTGTTTGTACATATTTATTCGAAAAATATTTATATTTATCCGGTTATGTGGATAATATTTATTCAATTATGTGACAATACTCAAGCCACTTACGTAGATGACTTCCTGCATGTTACAAGAGAATTAGTCATACAGTTCCAAAACTGCCAGAGAAAGAATTGCCAGAGGAAGAGGTAGACATTGTTCTACAGCCGTTAGAGGAAATCTCTCAGTCAGGAGTTATCCCAATTCTATAAAAGCCGGGTGTTATTGCTGAAGCAGGAGGGGCTCATATGCTAAAGGAAAAGAATTTTGCCAGACAGAAGAAAAGCCGAGGGAGGAGCCCCTCACCGGAGATGCTCCGGTGACCCTCGCCAACACCCGATCGATCACTACCCCTGTCACGGCCATGAATCCTTGCCCAAGATCCAAACTTTCCACTTGCCAGAGCCACCGGTGAAGGAGTCGTGTTGCTTTGAAGTGTTGCCGACGTGCTGTCCGTGAGGGAGCTGACGAAAGGTTCTGTTGCTCACCAAAGTTTTGCCACTGGGTCATCGTGACGAAGAAGAAAGGTGGAGCTTTGAAGCAGTATCCCTGGAATCGAGATCCTTGCCGCCTTTGACAAGCCTCGCCTGAGCATAGCCGCGGAGGTTCCCCCAGGGGTTTGGAGTTTTCCCCTGCTGCCGCTTTGCCTATCGCTGCACATCGTCGTGGAGCCCTACCTCGTTGAGAAGGAGGTCTGCTATTATCCACCAAGGAAAGGCGCTGCTGCCACATCCTGCTACTGCCGAAGTCGTCGCCGACGCCTGAAGGTCACAGCCTTGCCGCATCGGATCTACCTGAAAAGGAAGTTTTCTCTTTCGCAGGTAAAAACAGGGGACGTATTAGGAGGAATTCTTGCTGCTATCCATCACTGATTGCCGGCAGCCCATCACCATCTCCACTCGCCAAGGGAAGGAGGAATTTTACAGTACCCAACCGAGAAAAATTACCCAGGTCGCCATGCCCCTGCCTCGCCGGAGTCGGAGAAGACGCTGCACAGAGCAAGGGGAATAGCAGAGAAAATAGAGCAGCGAAGGTCTGATTTCGCTCATTTTTTCCGACCAGTTCCGGTCATTCCCGGCCCCGTCACAAGATTCAGAGTGAAGGAGGAGAAGTGATCTACAGACCCAAGCCGAGAGCCACCGGAGTTCGTTGCCGTAGCCGCCAGGAAAAATCGGGAAGCGAGGAAGTTGCTGGCCGGAAAAGCAGAAAACAGAGCAGCAAAGGTCTGATTTCGCTCATTTTTTCCGACCAACACCGGTCGTTCCCAGTGTCGCCGTGAGGTGAAACGTGAAGAAGGAGGAGTGGTCTAGAAACCCAAAGTGAGTTTCGCCAAAGTTCGTCGCTGTAGCCGCCGGGAAAAATCGCGAAGCGAGGAAGTTGCTGGCCGGAAAAGCAGAAAACAGAGTAGCGAACATTGGATTTCTTGGATTTTTTCCGACCAGTGCTGGTCGTTCCCAGCCCTTCCGTCGTGATCAAGTGAAGGTGGAGAAGTGATCTACAAACCCAAGCCGAGAGCCGCCGGAGTTCGTCGCTGAGGTCGCCGGAAAAAATCGAGAAGTGACCAGCGTAGCACAAAAGTGCAGAAAAGTGTCTAACTTTCCGGCATCCGACCGACCGACCGGAGCCTGCTGCTGACCGTCGGAGCACCGCCAAGATCTTCACCATTCTGTGATCTACAGTTCTGGGCAATCTCCTCCACCTTCAGCTGCCGGAAAAGCCACCGCCGAAGCCACCAAAACCACCATTGCACTGCCGCTGCAGCAGGGTTGTTGGACCCGTTTACTGCTGACCGCATCCGCTCTTGTCATGTCCGAGACCGAATCCTTCTCCCCAGTCCGCGTCCATGAAGCTAGACCGTGACCAGTTACAGAACCGCGACCCGGATTGGAGCCGGTGTACAGTACACCACCCGTAGACTGGCGCACATAGAAAGAAAGGAAGTTGGCGTATGCCATCCGGTCCGATCCAGCATTTGTTTGGTTTGAATGAACCCGGAACGGCCCGGTTCAACAAATCAACACTCTAGGAAAAATTTGAAGGCTTCCCAGACTAATCAAGGCAAATTTATCTAAAGGCAGCAAAAATTCACTGTTTTGTGTAACTTGTAAAAATCAAAGGAGAAATAGTGGATTGTGAGTACTAATCTCACCGTGGACTGACTTAGGGATTCAAGTTGAACCCTAAGGAACCACGTAAAAAATTTCCTGCGTGTCATTTCATGTGTTTGTAATATTTTCTATTTCCATCGCACTATCTCTTTGCGCGGCAAGGGCGCCTCGGTCCCACCGAACCTTCAAACCCGAATCACACACAAGAACCGATTCGAGGGGGCGGACGATCCCGCGCCCGAACAATATATATATATATATATATATATACACACACACACACACATATATGTGTATTTATTTATTTATCTATTTGTTTGTTCGTGTGGATGTCATTATTTATTTGTATTAATTATGTATTCTTATATTAGATAATGATGATATTATTATTCATGATTAATGAATATTAACTATTTATTTATTTATTAAATTATGATTTAATTATTTATTAAATTATATATTATTTATTAATTATTTAATTATTTATGTGTTGACTAATACCAGTATAAATGATATTTACTCGTGTTTGCCTGTGTATTTATATAGTGTAATTATATTATTATCTTATGATTAGAGTATTACTTATGTTCATGTTTATGTATTTATTATGTATCTAATTATCTATGAGTACATTTTCTTGTTTATTTATTATTTAGTATTATTATGTCTCGATTTACGTGCCACATGTTTAGTTATAGGTTTGTTAGTATTATTTTCTCTGTTATGATGTATTGATGATATGAGCACACACCACGAGTATGCATCATATAGAGATGCTAGTATTTTATTTAATAGTGGGCTCTGATGTAGGTTTCGGAGTCTGAGCTCGCCGTAGATGTATAGATACGCTTGGAGCTTGGACCACATGTCTGTAGGACTCTCCCTCTCTGCTTGACTCCTTGCGTGTAGAGTTTAATCGTGTTTTATACGTAGGATGACATCGGCAGTTTTATTGCATCCTTCCAATGTCGGGCCATTTAGCTATGCTTTCTACGCATGTTTAATAAAACTACAAGGATGAGATCCCATGTTGGTTTTCTAATCTGAAGCTCTAGAAATATATGATACAAGCCTTTTTCCTAAGCCTATTATATGAATATGCGCATTTTTACGGATTTCACGAATAAGAGAGTGAGCAGTATGGAGATATGTATGGATCGCACTAGTACTCCTTCAAACCATGAGGTAGTGTGGTGTATGATGGTACTGCATAATGCAGCACATTTCTGAAATTTGTGCCACTAACTTAACTGTTCATTTTGCCACTCGAGTGACCATGGTGGGTGATATGGAAGGTGTGAGGGCGTAATCATTGTATGTATGTATGAATATGATCATGAGTCGTGCATGCGAGCCGACAATTGCTTTAAGTATGTTTGCTTACCACCTAGTGTGAGGCAATCTTGAAGTTTCATAATTTTGTAGGTAATGGAATACCATTTGCCAGATTATATTAGTTATTTTTCGGACTAGTAACATTCATTACTGACGGTTTTTATATAATATATGTAGGTCATGCAAATCCTGAGTCGACTTTGGTGGGAGGACAGATAAATGCTACACACACTTGAGCTCAACGTAGTTATTTACTTTCTTACTTTTATTTATATTTGATGTGTTTTGACGCGTATTTAATAATGTCTTCCATTCTCATGACACCAAGAAGGTTGTCTCGATCTATTTTATCGATCGAGTCGTACCAACTAACAACTTTAAACATGACTTGACTCGATCGATGACATTTCTAACTCGGTTCTTAGGTGAACTGAAATCGAGGTGTTACATAAATCTAAGTAAATGCATCAGCTATCAAGTGTTACTGAATAATAGGGAAATTAATAAAACTAGCAAATGGATAAGCTAAAATGAAATAAAAAATTCTCTCCTCCTTCCTCCCCCCCCCCAACACACACACACACACACACACACACACACAATCTAAATCACAATAAGGTAAATAAGGTCTAATCATAATCATATAGATATTCATGCATACGAACCAGAATGTTCGACAGTAGCATGTCAGTACTATGCATGAGCCAACATCTATTTGACGGCAACATGCCCGTGGCCAGTAGGGCCTAATTGATCAACATTTGAGACATGACATGATTTGGATATACTCAAAGGAGAGCACACACATGCTGAAATACTGAGATACACACTACTAACAGGTACTATATCGATAATCATAATCACACATTTGATCACTACCCAAATACCATAGGTGGGCACCGACCAGGCTCCTCGATTAGCGTCACTCTCCCATCTACCATGTATGCACCAAAAGTCCAAAATCGTATAATAGGTATAAGGCTTGGGTAGGGTTGATTCAAATAGTGCTACAACTTTTGAGCTAGATTTTGCACTTTAGAAAACTCATCAAGAGATCTCAACCTTGAACTTTTATTAATCAAGAAAAGTGATAAGATAGCCTAAGCTAGTGTGTGATCCAATAAAACATTACTAGCTACATCCTATGATATCAAAATAAAACACGTGAGCCAAGTAGTAGATCAAGTAGAAAGAGAGTCTTATTGGACTTGAGAAGAGTTCCTCGTCCTACTGCGACAAGCTCGACTCCGCATGACCTAACAATGTAGACTACTACTCAAAACCTGTATGATGCATGCATGTAATGATATGCAATAGTTCTAGATGCGGAAAATGGACATGACATGCAAGATGAAAAATTAACACACACCATACACACATCACACACATATCACAACGACAATCACATGCTGATTGCGCTGAAAATTGTAACGAGATTTGATAAAACAAATAATAATGTCGGAAATGGAGATTTCTAGCATTTGATGAAATACATTTTGCAATTCTACCAATGCACTTAAATTCTAACTTAAGATATCGAGAAGCTCAGAGAGCCAAGGCAATTTATGCGAGGTGTATGACAGGCTAATCGAGAATGAGATCTTAGTAAAATTATGAAAAGTAACTTAACTTGTCGCTAATTTAAGTTAACCCTTGTGATAATTCCGTCGTACTGACTTCGGAATAGCATAAATTGAAAGATATTGGATCATAAAGATCCAGTGAACTTTGTATAAGCCACTTGCAATATCAAGTCAAACCCATTAATTTTGGATTATTTTATTATTTAAATCATCTGATAACGTTCATTTAGTTATGATAATTCAATTAAATTATTGTTTAACTTAAGATTTCACACCAAAATCAATTAACTAGTAGAAAATTGGACTTTAGAGATCGAAGTTTTGGTCGTTGAAGACCATAATATGCGGTCCCTGATAAAATTTATGACTTGATTTGTGACCGCATAATTCAATCACGGTAGCTAAGGTTGGTGATAAAATTTGAGACCGAAAAGAAATCCGGTCGAAAATATGCAATCGAACTCGTCCATTTCAATTTGGTTTCTAAATTAGCAATTGCATTTGTGGTCGAAAACCCTGTAGCAAATTATTTGTAACCAGATTTCCAATTGCAAATTCAATTTCAACTTCGGCTCTATAATGATTTCTTTTTGGTCGCTAAACCTTTGTGACTGGGTTCCGGTACTAGATGCGGTCGCAAACTAGTTGCAAAATAAGCCAATATTTTTTAAAATAATTGTTTTTTTTTGTTTTAAATTTCTTGTTTAATAACAAAAGATTATAAATAAATAACTATGATGGTAACATATATATATATATATATATATATATATATATATATATATAGACACACACACACACACACCAAGATCACACCTTCAGCAAGTGAAGTCCTTGCCTAGAGCTTTCTTTGTATTTTTCCATTTTCTTTTAGTTAGATATTTTATTATTTACTTCCATGATAATTTTTCAGTTCATCATGGGGGTAAACTCTTTATATACTAGAGATGGATGATTTCAATTGAATAAAATGCTATAATTTCCTTGTGCAATCGAAGTTTTAATTTTTATTTCATGCATGGAATTTATCATATGTATGCATCGAGGTGGGGCGGCAGTGGCGGGGAGGCACAGGGCGGGGCTGGCGGGAAAGGGCGGGCGGCATGGAGGGATAGGGCGGGGTGCGGGGCAAGGCTGGCGGGGAGAGGGGGCGGGGCGGGGTGGGCTGGGTTTGGGGGAGGAGGGGCGTGGCGGTAGCGGCATCGGCGGCTGCGGAGAGAAGAGGCGAAGAGAAAGAAATAAGGAGTGGCATTCTCGTAATTAAAACTTGACTCGTGCCGACTCGAAGTTAAAAATAATAACTAACTCTAAATAATTTAAAAAATTTTTAAAAAAATATGAAAATATCATAAAATATAATACATACAATAATATCAAAATTCCATCAATATCTAATTTTATATATTTATGTTATGAGTTGTCAAATTATTATACATGACCGATTTAGACCGATTTAACTGAACCGATTCTTGTCCGATTCAGATCGATTCTGATTCCGATTCCGATCCCTCAAAAACCATTTCCGATTCCGATTCTAATTCATGCAACCATGTATGGAACAACCAAAAGGATTTGAAGTCAAAGGTAAAGAAAATATGGTGTGCAAATTCAAAGAAGAGTCTATATGGACTCAAATAAGCACGGAGACACTGGTATTTGAAATTTGACAAGTTTATGTTAGATAATGGATTTGCTAGGAGTAATTCGGACCACTGTGTATATCTACAAAAGTTTAATGATGGCAATTATATTATTTTAACTTTGTACGTAGATGACATGTTTGTTGCATGGACTTGTATGGAGAAAATTATTAATCTCAAGATGAGGTTAGCCAATGGTTTTTCCATGAAAGACTTAGGTGAAGCAAAATAACTTCTTGGGATGCAAATTACCCGAAACAAGAAGAGAAAGAAGTTGTGGTTATCTTAAGAAGGGTATGTAAAGAAAGTTCTTGAGAGATTTAATATGAATGAATCTAAGCCGGTGACTACTACTTTGGGTAGTAATTTCCAATTGTCAAAAGAACAAGGTGCTAAAAGTAAGGAGAATAAAGCTCACATGATAACGGTGCCTTATGCTTCAGCCATTGGAAATCTTATGTATGCTATGGCGAGTACGAGACCAGATATTACACATGCTGTGGGAGTTGTGAGTAAATTCATGAAGAACCGAGGAAAAGAACACTAGAAGGCAGTGAAATGAATTTTTAGGTATTTGAAAGGAACTTCTAATTACTGTTTGTGTTTTGGGGGTGATAATATTTATGTGCATGGTTATGTGGACTTAGACCATGTTGGAAATAGAGACAATGGCAGGAGTTTGTTTGGATATATCTTTATAGTTGGTGGAACAGCAGTGAGCTGGGTTTCCAAATTGCAAAAGCTAGTTGCTTTATCTTTAACTGAGGCTGAATATGTGGCTGTTACAGAAGCTAGCAAGGAGTATATTTGGATTAAAAATTTAATGAATGAGTTAGGTTTTAATGAGGTTGATTGCAAGTTGTACATTGATAGTCAAAGTACAATCCATTCAGCAAAAAACTCGATATTTCATTTTAAGACCAAGCATATTCGGTTAAGGTATCATTTTATCAGATCTTTGTTAAAAGAAGGTAAATTGAAGTTGGAGAAGATAAATGGCAAAAAGAATCCGGCGGACATGTTGATTAAATCGGTTGAGGGACAAAGTTGAGTTTTTGCTCAACTTTGGTGAACTTGCACTAACATGCATGTGAAAGACTTATGCAATGAACAAATGGAGGAAGAATCAGGATTGGTGTGTTCCAATCATACTCCAAGTGGGAGATTGTTAATATGTGTAATTATATTAATGATATGTAGTCCATTGTCACACTCGAAATACTAAAAGAATCTCAGAATACCAATAGAGGTGGTTGTTTGTTGTTCCATAGAGGATGGAGGGTCTCAAAGCTTCTCTATAAATTAAGCTTCATTTGCCTCATTCTGAAAATAAGACAAGTAAAGAAAACAAAACAAAAAAGATAAAAGGAGAAAAAAGTGATATATAGAGATAAAAAAGAAGGAAAAATATTCACGAGTTTAATCTTATATAAAGTATTGAGAGAGAGAAATCTTGTAACCTCAATAGTATAGGTTGGGTGAGTAATCTTCATGTACATCTCTACATATATTTAATGACTGTAATCTTTGGTTAAAATAGTAAATTGTTTGTTATTGTCGGGTGGTTTTTGACTTTCAATAGAAGGAGAGTTTTCTACGTTAAATCTTTATGCTTTTGGTTTTGTTTTATTTTATTTCTCAGACATTATTTTTCTAAATCTTGTCGTAACACCCCGTTTCGGCTCACCCGTGAACCGACCCGGAAATGTCACCGACGACCGAACCGTTCGCTAATCTACGGGGTTCGGTTAAGCCGACCCGGATCTGCCCTCAACGTCTCAAGATGGAGATGCAAACATGAAATGCATGAATGGGAACGATTGGGTTCTAACGCGGTCCTACATGCATGCTATGATGTACAAGCAAAAACAAGACAAAACAATAAATGAGAAACCAAAAGAAAATATATACTACTATGTAAAAACAGACAGAATTTCCCCCTAAAAGTGCAATAAGGGCCAACCTGTCCACAACAAGGGTATATAAATATTTTATGAAAATACGATAACAGATAACAATCTACCATGACATTCAATCATTATCTCATTCGTTTTTACCTGAGCCGAGTCTGAACTCCAAGGCTCCCTACTCATTCATATTTATCCGTTCGTTTCATAACAAGTAATTCATTCAAACAAACACATCAAAATTATCATTCACATAGCATTAACACATCATCATTATACGTTACACGCGGCAGGTACATGTGTGTGCGGTTCCGTGCTGCTCCTCCACAGTCCCGACAGCTTTCATCGCTCGCATTCCTCACCTACATATATATAGAAAAACCATCAGTAACGAGTGTTACCGGCCCGGAAAATAACTAATATCAATCTGGCACAGGAGAGCAAACTCTCCTGTTGAATGAAAACCATATACTTCCTCAAGAACTCTCATCAGGGCACATATGGGAGCCGTCGCCCTCGGGTCGACAGCGTCCCCTTTCTTTCTCATTCTCATACCTTGGTCATTTCTCTATCGCTTCTCGCATCAAATCTCATTCCTTTCCGCCCTCTGCACCTTCCATATTACTCCTGGCCTTGAGTACGAAGGCCGAGCACTCTCAGGCAGTCACCTTTAGTACCCTTTGAAACCACAAGTCTAGACATGCGCTGCATTGCAGTACCCGTAAACCTCCACACTTCTCCGGGTTTGAGGAACTCCAAAGGTGGAGTTGTCAGGATCCCTCGGGAATGAAACGGCCCGCACACCATTCCAGAGCCCACTATCGACTCACATGTGCCCGCTCGCGTAGCACGGTAGTCGGATTTCCCTCATTCAATCTCTCACTAAAAATATGAAAACTATACATATATATAGGTCTGGGTTGGGATTTATACAATAGGCCCGAAGGCAACGTGAGCTGGATCTGAAGTTCGAAAACAAACTCGAGGGATCTCATCCTCGAGGGTTATTAATCCGGAAAAATTGTTGGCTAAATGGCCCGAGTTAAGTGGGATCCGATAAAACGCCACTTAACACGTCCTGCATGTAATAAATCAAATACACAATAGAATAGCGTAAAACAGAGAACGAGTCCTAAACGGACCTGGTAGAAGCTCCAAACGGGTCCACGCGCCTAGGCGGCGAGCTCCTACACCGTACCTACACAATCAAGCTAAAAACTAACGCCCGCATGATGAATCACACATCCTATAGCATGCACACACAATCAACACAATCACTCATCAATCAACACACATCAACCTATATCAATTCTAGCAAGTCTACTTAGGCTAGTTTGCATTAGATCATGATCATTACCTAGTTACCCTAATTAGTTTCTTAGCCTCAATTTTTAACACCACTCAATCAAACAAATTTCATATTTTATCCTTAATCAAATCTACATTTATATATATTATTATAACACACAATTCACCAATCCTAGCATGCAATTCTAATAATCAATACTTTCAAGTAATCAAGTTAAAATAAATTATACCTCGCGTCGTCGAAAATCGGCGACGGCTAGGGTTTCCGTTTCATGGCTTGAAACTCGAATTCGGCACCTAGCGGTGTCCGAAGTCCGATCAGATTGGACCGGGTACGTTCGGCGGATGATCCGGCGAATTTCCCACGAATCCAATTTTCCGGCGGTTCCAGCGTTTTCCGGCGAGTGTCGGCAGTTTTCCGGCGGTTTCCGGTTTTCGCGATGATTCGGGACGGGGCAATCAGGGGGTCTATCGGCACCAGCTCGACGAGCTTGGTCCAATGGTGGTGTCAAATAGGGTAGCCGGGGCGGCGATGGCCGTCGACGGCGGCGTCGAAAATGGGTGGCGGTGGCGGCGTGCTCCGATCGGGGCTGCGGCCGGCCTCGACGGCGGTCGGGATGATGGGGGAAACGTCGGCGACGGCGAGGGGTGAGACTGGTGGTCACAGCGGCGGCGACGGCGACCGAACGGCGGCGGAATCCAGCCCGGAGTGGCGACGGCCGAGGCGGCCTCGTGGCATCGCGGCGGTGTGCTGGCAGGCGATTGGTGGTCGGGGTTGGTCGTGGCGGCACGGCAAGGCTGGGGCGGCGTCGATCGGCGGCAGCGCGGCGTTGGCGGCGGCGGTGGGCGGCAGCACACAACGGCGAGGGTTTGGGGAGGGTAAGTGTCGGGAGGGAGAAAAATACCCTCAATGGCAGTTTCGTAATTAAGTATTGACTCGATTCCTACTCGAGTCAAAATAATAACTAGTTCGTAATAAATTCTAAAAAAAAATCTAGAAAAATATGGAAAAATTCCATAAAATAAAACAAACACAACAACATCCAAATGGCATGCTCTATAACTAATAACCCACCCGAATATGATCCAACGCGTCCTAACGCGTTATTCGGCCTAAAACTATTTCTACGATCAAACATATAAAAAGAAAAAAAATACTGCATACTTTCATATATTCTGATAACTCATTTCTCACCATCTTCTCGACGTTATCATCATATATTCAGGTACCTGACTCTCATCGCTCATAACTCACGGCTGGCCTCGACTCAGCACGCGGTTCATGAAACTGACTCGACTCGAACCAACGGTCGAACCGGCTTGGTTCGGTAACGTAAAACCCTGACTCGAGTCACGGGTTTTACACTTGTGTTCGTTATTGTCGATCTCTAACTTAGGGGATTTTCTCAACACTAATGAGAGGATATAATTGTTTTGGTATAGATTGTGAATTTATGTTTGCTAGCCCTTTCATATGACTTATGGTCATTTACTAATATTGGAGGGATATGTTGAATCATTTTTAAATGCTAGAATGTAAGTGTGATGCGTGATAGGAGAGCTAACATCCTTATCAATCTTAATTGTGAATTATATGTAGGTGTATATGAATTTTTCTCTGTAAATGTAGATATGTCATGCGTCCATCATCATATAAGAATTGAGTAGTTGCTTATTTGATGGGATGCACGGAGTTGAGCATGCTGAGGTAAGATTTGGACCTTTACTCACAAGTCCATTAGAGCTCTTTTCTAGTTTGGTTCTATACTTGGCTCCATCATGATTTTAGTTTATCATTGTTGAGAAAGTCTTATGGTGTTTATTTAGATCCCACTAATTTTGGGCCGTTTAATCGATTTTTTACGATTTATTAAAATTTCAAGGATATGATCATTTAATGGTATTTCAAAAACCTTGAGATCTACTTAAAGTCACATTGACCTACTTATTAATTCTTACCCAAGCTTGATACTTATGCATATGAGGCTTATTTTCACTAATGAGAGTTGTGATATGATATACAATCTATACCATGTACTCCTCGAACTCTTAGTGGTGTAGTGATAGAGGATATTACATAATGCTGTACATTTCTAAAATTTGTTCCACTTGATTCTTAGCATGCAAGTGTAGTGTTGGTCGATATATAGAGGATGTGGAATGGGCTTAGTGTGCCAGCCTATTTTTATGTTTACAGGGAGAGTGTGTAACGTACCTCATGGATTAGTAATCTATTTATTAATGATATACGGTTTTATATAAGTGTGATGCTTCGAGAAGTTGAGTAGACGGATAGATCATAGAGGACTCATGGCAAAAGCTGACATAATGATGATTGTTGTAGTATGTGTGGTGTAGCATGTGTCATCTATAGGCCTAAAGCTCACCCTCGATATGTATAATGTGCGACCTTTTGGGCATGATGTGCATGATATTGCCATTTTTATGTATGTATTGTAATTACTTGTTACTAATGTATATAAGTTGCTTTGGAGACAAAATACTTCGAGATAGACATGTCTAAGCATTTCTTGGATACTTTGCAAGCCTCGAAGTTTGAGGAACTAAAGGTAGTAGATGAGGTATGTAAAACCTTTTATATTTTTTTGCAGGTTACAGATCTTGAAGCCATGGATTGGAGGAGCTAACATATGAAATTAATGCAGGAGAAGGATCTATAGGGAAGATTAACTGTGAGAGATATTGAGTTAAATGACCATAACCTCTACACTTGTAGTACGTTAATATATGTACTACACGTTGATGAGTATGTACCCTTTTGCCTTATGTTTGAAGAATTTTCCAATAATCTAAGTTATAGTGGAGGCTTCACCGAATTTTTACGGACTTAAAGTCTCTTTTATAATTTAAATTCATATAGGTATATACTTACATGAGCCCACGCCTAGAATCTTATTAGTTGCCATGTGTGTTTATTGGTTTGCATCTTTTGTATCCACAACCCTTTTGTTTTATGACACCAAGTGGTTGATGAGTATGTACACTTTGTAGTATGAACTCAACCTCTACACTTGTAGTATGTTAATATATGTGCTACGTGTTGACGAGTATGTACCCTCTTGCCTCATGTTTAAAGGATCTTCCCATAATCCTAATTATTGAAGAGATTTTGCTGAAATTTTTTGAAATGCGTGTAGGTATACTTACATGCGTCCACACTTAGAATTGCTTGAGCATCCTTTTTGTTTGCCATGTATGATTATTGTTTTGCATCTTTTGTTTGCACATTAGAGGTTAGCCCAGAAACCTTTTGTTTTAAGACACCCCGAGTAGTTAGGTCCTGCCTCTAGTTAGCATTTTATATTAGGTGATCAAGACTAGTGTTCCAAGATTTAATATTTTAAATTTGTTTGGGCTTGAATTGAATTGAATTGAGGTGTTATATAATTATGCCATCAGTGGCCGGTTGCAAAAGTTGGTCACGGTGATTATTGTGACAAACCGGTTCCAAAAATGTGTGGGCCCTACTCTTGAAATGTACACGAATTTCGCATCAGAGGTGAAGTGACACAGCTTTGACTCAGCAAAAGGCCATGGCCAAATATTATATTATAGTTTTTTTAAAGGAAACTCGGTTTGACGTATAAGCATGGTTGCATGAATCGGAATCGGAATCGGAATCGGTTTTCCAGGGAGTCGGAATCGGAATCGGAATCGGTCTGAATCGGCCAAGAATCGGTTCAGTTGAATCGGTCCAAATTAATTTAATCGGTCATATATAATAATTTGACAATTTATAATATAAATATATTAAAATTGGGTATTGATGTTATTTTGATATTATTCTGTCTATTATAGTTTCTGATATTTTTAAATATTTTTTAAGATTTTTTAAATTATTTAGAATTAATTATTATTTTTAACTCGAGTTAGACTCGAGTCAACTTTTAATTACGAAAATGCCACTCTTTACCCCCCGCCGCCGCCGGCCCGGTCGGCGGCGAGTCTCGCGGCGGCAATGTCGGAGGATGTCGGCAGCCCGGTCGGACGAACAGTCAGCGGCCCGCAGCCGGCGGCGAGGCGGCCCGGAGCGGCGGCGAGTTGGCGGCGAGTCGCGGCGATTCGTGCGTCACAGCCCGATTCGGTCCGGCCACACTTCGGCGGCGACGTTGCGAGGTCGGCGGCGACGTCGGTAGCCCGGTCGGCGGCGAGCCCGGAGTCGGGGAGCACGGCGGAGGGCGGAAACGGGGCGGCGGCGGGCGGACGGGCAGCGGCGGCGCGGGGGAGCGGGGTTGATTTTAGGTTTTTAAAATCAAAATTACCATTTTACCCATGCTTAAATAATTTAATAAAAATCATACCTAGGGTATTTTAGTAATTTCATTAAAAAAACCGATTCCGATTTAAATCGGCCGATTCCGATTCCGAGTTAAATCGGTCGGAATCGGCCGAACTCGGCCGATTCCAAGGCCGATTCGGGGCCGACCGAGTCGGCCCCGAAATCGGATCGGCGCGATGCCGATCCGATTTAAATCGGCCGATTCCTGCAACAGAGCGTATGAGTTGATATGGCACCACCCATGAGAAATTGTTTGTCACTTGTCTAAGGTTGTGATCGGTGTCAATATGTTTGTGACAAATAGCAGTGGCAAATCTACGATAAATATATGATGTTGACCATGTCATGGTTTTAGAAATGACAACTCTGAAAAGATTGTCACATTGTAGGCATGGGAAAACCGTGACAAATTTGTTGTGACAGAAAGCCGACTTTCCATGGGTGGTGTTTTGAGATGGATAGTGGTGTGGTTAAAGGCTCGTGCCTTGCAGGATTTTAGTCATACAACCTTTATGGTTTTTCACTCATCTAGCCTGTTAATTTATATCATAGTTTAAAGACACGAGATTATACCTTAGAATGGAGTCAACTTGGAACCATTTTTTATTTAATTCGGAGTTATTTATATTTTTTTAATAAATAAATAAAATATTATATAAAATTAGTATATTTATTTTTTGTCACTTATAATTTATATTTATGACTTACATAATTTTTTATTTAAATACATTAAAGAAAAATAGAATACTTTATTAAATTTTATTATTTGATTTAGAGAGTCAATCCTAAAATTTGTAACGTGAAAGCTATGAAATGGAGTCTTAACTTGAAGAATTTAGAATGAAGATGTTTTGAAACTATGGTTTACATACTTCTCAAACTTGCTTGTTAAACATAAGTAAATTGTGAGAGCTTTAAGTATTCATTCTGTTGTGATTTACTTTCTGTTGTTTCAGTCTACATGGAGTCTTGCTCCGGACCAGGTTCTATATATAAATAGATATATATTTTTTGCCATTTTAGTAAAAAAATAGCTAAAAATTGTACGCTTAGTCTTCCTTATTTATGAATTTTTGCCAAGATTTACCTTGTTATTGATCGTTAATATAATTTGCACAATGGTCCTATGTTATTTTTTAAGTGAATATTTATATATGTTTTAATATTGTAGTGCAAGGAAATTGCAAGTATGCAAAAAATGGATCAAATAGGAATCTAATTAAGAGCCTTATAAAAATAAGAGCATAAATCACCATTTATACAATCGAATATCATCGCACTTGAAGGGTGCTTCGATCATAAAAATTAGTACTTCAATTATTCTCTCTCTCTTTTCTAAATTTTGTTTCTGGATATTATGGTGATTGGCAATCGCACCCTCAAGGAAAGGTTTACCATCTTAGCTTCGATGGGAAATACTGCAAATAACAAGAACAATTTCATTGAATCAAATCGAGGATACTTACCTTGCCATCTCACCTTTATGTTAAGATATATCAACTGACTAGAGTGATATCTTAAAATTAAACGAAAAGTTACCTTTTCAATTAGAGATAAGTAGTACGGCTTCACTTTCTCCACATCGATGCGAACTTTGCTCTTGCTATAGAGGTCATACTTGCTGGATGTAGAACACAATTTGTTAAGAAATTGAACAAAAAATTACACGTTAAGGAGAGCTATCTATAAGCAGGATTATTACTTGAATATCTTCAACCATTTTAGGTTCTCGACGTCGTCATCATTCATCAGGTGTGTATACGCTCCCTCCTTGTGGAAGGCTGTAAACGAAGAAACCATATATTCCTTCCCAAATTAATCCTACCAATTTATTAAACTGAACTCCAAACCGAAAAACCAAACTGCGCTAGTAAGGCTTACGGTAGAATGAATGGTAGCGGATGATGAAAAGAGCAGCAGGGGGCAGTGTAGACTTGTTTTCCTTGGCCACCTACCAAGTTAGAGAGCAGTAAGTTTTCAAGCACATTTATCCTTACTTAGAAGGACAAGAAGAAACAGAGGATTGATAGAAATACCAGGTACATATAGTCATCATGCCCCCAAGACATGAGCACACTGTCAAGCCCACAGCCTTGTGTGTAAATCCCATTCTTGGTGTTGTATTCTGGATTGTTGAAGTCTGGATTGTCCTTGAAATGCTGACAAGGTAAAAATTCATCCCTTGGTTAATTTTCTGAAAAGCAGAAGGACCCATCTTGCTGTTTCTTACAAAATCTGTCTTATTTTAAATCCTTAAAATACTGACAAAATAAAAATTCATCCACGGTTAATTTTCTAAAAAGAGAAGGACCCATCTTGCTGTTTCTTATAAAATCTGTATTATTTTGAAGTTCATTATCATCATACCTTGTGGTGAACGTTTGACTTATCAAATGCACATCCAACTGGGAATGTATCACCTGTTAAATATTCGGAACATGAGTTGTCAAATTAAAGTTGGAGCACAAACGTAACATGACGAGGAATTATGAAATTGGGCAGGCATCATTCTCACCAACGACTGCCCACTGGGGAAGGGCTCCAAAGCTTGGATGAAGAAGAACCTTGCCCAGATCTGAATAAGTTTCAATTTCAATAATAAATCTTTATTAAAATTTAACTCTATGTACTTAGATAATATCCGGGAATAATAAAGTTGTACCGTGAATTAGACCAGTTAAATGGAGCCAATCTTCATTAGGATAGTCCTTTCTTATAGCTTCGGCTGTCTGCAACAAATGCTCGATCTGGGGCTCGTCAAGGTCTGGGTCACTCTCATCTACGAATTCATTGAGGAGTTCACAGCATTCCCATATGCTCATCTCTACTCTGTTTAGCGATCCGTATTCTGCTCTCATCTTCTTCACCTGGTCAATATGGAAACACAAAGTAATTACCCAATGGTAAGAATCACCACTTGAGTCATTGAGACATAACATCTTGGATTAGATTAGATTAGATAACAAGGTAAATAGACTTACAAAATCGAGAGATTGATGAATGTGATTCATTCTGTAGAACTCTTCTACCGAATTCTTTCTCTCGCTTTCGGCATCATAATCCCTGCATCCAAACAAGATTAAGCTATAACCAATTTGCTCTGATGCATGCATGCAACACCCTTGTCTCAGATCAAAGGGAATGGGAACCATTGTGAGCTAATCGGAGCGAGTAAAAACTAGACATCGACACATGTAATCTCAATCTTTCCATGAACAAATGCATGCCACACAGAAAAATTACTGTGCAAATATTAACCTGAATGTCTGGCCGAACGAATTGGTTTCTGGAACAGCAAAGCCGCCATCCAACACAATCTCGTTTGGGACGTCGACGGTGATCTTCTTGTTCTCCAATTCAATTCCTTCGACGATTAGAAACACAGTTTAGGCACGCGAAAATTCTTTCATGCATCATTTTTCAGGGTCATTGCATTCTAATTAAAACTAATGCTACCAACAAAAAACTCACCAATTTGAGGCTGCTCAATAGCAATCGTCATCTATTGGCAAGGCAAAAAGAGAAACAAAGAAACGGATAAATAAATAAATCAACGAAAGGATTATGGAAAACCTAGATGAAGAAGGGTGGAAGATAAGGGTATTTATAGCTGGCAAAGCATAATTATTATTGCCATATCTAATATGTAGATAAGTTTTTTTGTTAAGAAATATGAAGAGATCATTATCCCAAGATCTTAGCCTAACCATCCGTTAATCCATGTATCGGTGTGCACGCAGCCAGTTAGTCTGATAAAATTTTACGTGTTTATGTGGATTGCGTGGTGGGTGAATGAATTGTGGGTGAGTCAGCATCGCGTATACACGGATCAGGATGGCAACTGGTTCTACTGAGATCTCGGGTTGGAGGGCCATCCCATGACGTGGCGTCGACTCAACCTTTGGGATTTTCTACTTTGGCTGCTTAACCTAACGCTTGTTCATGATCTCTGGTCGACGTCTTTTCACAAATTTTCTTATCCTGTTAGGATAAATTATGATAGAATACTAGTACTACAAATCATAGATAATAAGACGATGCACAATTTTTTTCTTACATTTGCTCCTAATTACATGCACCCTTAATTAAACGCGGCCAGACTATTTTTGGTTTCATAAATAGGTTATTGCTTTTATTTACTGGTTTAAATATTTTTAAAAAGTTAAAATACCTCAAAACCGCCCCGACCCTCTTTTCACCAAACCCTCGAAACCGCCCCTGTGATTGCCGCCGACACCGCTTTTGGTTGCCGCACCGCCGCCAATCAACACCGATGAGCCTAGCCGCAGTCGCTGTGCCACCCCAAGCACCTCTGGCTGTTGCTCGGCCTCCACGATGCTAATCGCCGCGCGACTACGCCACACCTCCCAACGTGATTCGCTGCCGTTTGTGCCGCTCCGCCACAGCTGCCATGCCGCCGATATATCCCCCTCGACTCCCTCATTATGTCCCTCACACCCAGCACCACTGAGGCTGACCAAGGCCCGATCGGACAAGCTGACCGACCTAAGCCGACTCGTCATCACCGCTGGCGGTCATCGCCGCCGTTACTATCTTCACTACCACCACCTTTGGGTCGAGCTCGCTGAGCCAGTACCAACCTATAGCCCCGATTGCCTCACCAGAAGTCGCCAGAAAATCGTCGATAAGATGTTGAAAAATCGCCAAAGACTGCCGAAAAACTGGATTCATTGAAGTTTTCCGGATCTTCCTCTGAATTCATCCAGTCGAACCCGATCATGGACGTTAGATTTTAGTTTGATGTATAGGTACGGGGTAAGAGTTCGCTTCCTAGGTGTGAGAATACGCTTGAAGCTTCTGCCATGTTCGTTTAGGACTAGTTCCCTATTTTATGATCTATTATATTGTATGTTTGCTTTATTACTTACATGACAGGGTAAGTGACGTTTTATAGGATCCCACTTAACTCAGGTCATTTTATTTACTAGTTTTTAGGATTAATAACCCTCGAGGATGAGATCCTTTGAGTTTGATTTTGAAAATAAGATCTAGCCCAATTTGCCTTTGGGTATATTATATAAATCCCTTCCTAAGCTTATATGTAGTTTTATCGTATTTTAGTGAGACAAGAGTTGGGAAAGATCGAATCACACCTACCATGAGCAGGTGCATGTATTAGTCAAAGTAGGCTCTGGAAGTGAGCGAGTTGTTCCATTCCTGAGGAATCCTGACAACTCTCATTTTGAGTTCGTCACACTTGGAGAAATGTGGAGGATTAAGAGTATTGTTTAGTATAGCGCATGCCCGGACTTGTGGTTCAAATGGTATTAAAGGCGACTACGTGAAAGTACTCGGCTTTCGTGCTCAAGGCCAGGAGAATTATAGAGGAAATGAGAGGGCTTAAGATATACAAGTAGTCCCAAGGGACTAGGAAAATGAGAAAATGCTGAGAGAGGCATCAAAAAGTCAGTTCGAGAATCTATCGGGTCTATAACCCGGTGGCTCCTCAGTAGATACCCTTAGGAGTGTTCACAAGAAGTATATAAATGTTTTTATTTAAAGTGAGAGTCAGCTCTCATTTGCCAGCTTATTATGTAGTTATATTTTTGGACCAGTAGTACTCGTTACTAATGTTTTTCTTTATATATATGTAGGTGATGATTAAATATTGGATATATTGGCTTGGACGGAGGAGTAGTGACCTACTTTACACACACACACACACACACACAGCATACTTGCCCATGTTTGTTTTGATTGTTTTGTTATGCTATTATAAAAATGAAATACTTGTGATGTAGATTTTTATGTATATAAAAATGGATAGTGATAACAGGACCTGAAAATATATTACTGTGTAGACTGAACGATGAAAGATAGAAATATGAATAGAATGAATGTTTGTAGGTGGGTTGAGACCCAAAACGTAGAGAAGATTTTGATGTGTGTGAGTTAAACGATTAGGTGAAAGGCATGATGCCATGGGTTTATATTGATTATGTCTTTATACATGTTGTTTTGACAGAGTGTCCCTAAATTGCATTTATAGGGGAGATTTTGTTCGTTTTATTTCATAAATCTTTTATCGATTTTATCATCATTATTTTTTGTATGAACGGGTTGTAATGTCATCCATGTAGTGACATATTAAGATTTCATGCATTCATCAATAGAGTTTGACATCTTCCATCTTTAGATACCGAAAATAGATCCA
Source organism: Piper betle (assembly GCA_033002965.1). Lineage (NCBI taxonomy): Eukaryota > Viridiplantae > Streptophyta > Magnoliopsida > Piperales > Piperaceae > Piper > Piper betle. The sequence goes on from JAURVB010007147.1 coordinate 45,142, forward strand.
CTTGGGACTCGTGACGTTCCGGTTTAATTGACGAGTGAGCTAGATTTAGGGTGTCACTATATATATATATATATATATATATATATATATATATATATATAATTAGATTTGATAATTCAAGTAATAAATTACTTATATTAAGGTACACCACTCATATATAGGCATCGAGTCAATCCTCCCTCTTGAAGATATATAGGAGAAATGTAAGAGATATTTGGAAATCGGTCGACACAGCTAAAATGTAATTATAAACATTTAGTATAAATAGGCAAAACCATTGTAGTAAATTACCTATAAACACGTACAAGTCATTATATTTCTTAATTTAAACATGATTTATGAAAATAATAGCACCAATAAAATGATGAAGATACGAGTGGGTCCAGGTATGTACATGTTGGAAATGTGAACAAGTATGTTGTCATTTATCTTGTCGAAGATTATTCTATTTATTCATATTTTTCTACTATTGCATATTGTGTATAGGAGTAGATGACTCGGCACTGATTACCTAGTGCTGAGTAGAAAATAATTATCTTTGTGCGTAGGTTAGCAGTTGAAGATTTGGAGAGCGAAGGCATGGATGATAAGCTGTAGATTACTTATATATGATGAAGACAATTAGATGTGAAGACTATTTTTTGGATATATTTTTATATTGTAATAGTCTTTTTATTAATATATTATATGGTTATTGACAAGGACTGGCTCCATTGTTTTCTGTGTGCACTATTGATACCATTTTTATTTAATTATTTATTATTTTAATTGAGTAATGGTCTATCCTTTCGATTAATTATTTGTGAAGAAGAGCAATTTGTTACATGTTACCTTATAAACCTCATTTAGGGGCCTTATTTTTCTTATTTTTTGAATTGTGGCTGCTCTTCCGACATTAAAGATTGGATGGATTGATCTATTGCTAGGGTTTCCCCAACTCTATATTTAAGGGCTTCTTTTCTTCTTCTTTCTTCATAAGTAGTGACATGTTTTTGGTCTTTCCATCACCGTTACAATCCCATGTTGTTTGGTTCAAAAGTAATTCACAAATATTCTTATCCATCCTAGAGGGTGGGAATGGAGGAGGGTCTCTTACTTCAGAGGGCTAGAGGATTAGGTTGAGAGGTGAAGGACTTCATTGGTGGATTAAGTGGAGAGGATGAAGGACATCTCTGCTACACTATAGCCTTCCTTTGCTTGTGGAGTTAGAGCCGATGCACTTAATGTAAACCCATGACTCGAGTTAGAGTCTTACATTAGGGGACCAATTGGTTTAATCGTCGGTTTGAATCGATTTAGTTTCATGAACCACGTGCTGAGTCAAGGTCAGCCATGATTTCTGAGTGATGAGGGTTAAGTGTACCTAAGTATATGATGATAATGTCAGGAAGACAGTGAGAAATGAGTTATCTGAGTACATGAAAGTATGCAGTCTATTTTTTTATTTATTTGATTGTAGAATTATTATTAGGTCAAATAACGCATTAGGGTATGTTATAAGGCAGTTTAGGTGGGCAATTAGTTATAGAACATGTCATAGTGGTGTTATAGTGTGTAATATATTTTATGAGATTTTCCCTATTTTTTTGGATTTTTTAAGGATTTATTACGAGTTAGTTATTATTTTTAACTCTAATCGGAGAAAGGTCAAGTTTTACTTACGATATCACCACCGGCCCATTTCTTCTCTCCCCCATCCCCCCAACACTTATCTTCTTCCCCCAAACCCTTGATGCAACCACCTCTGCGCGTTGCTGACGCCACGGCCAATGCCACCCCGCCACTGATCAACGCCGCTAAGCCTAGTCATGCTGTCGCCATGCCACCCTGAGCTGGGCACTAGCGTTGTGCCCCCATAGACAATCTTGTCGCCTCAATGTCAGCGACCCTCCCATGACGTTTCCCGACCTCAGTGGAGCCCAACGTTGCCCACATCGGCTAGATGTCCACACCCCATCGCCAACAACCTTGCTTTGCCATTTTTCGGTGAGCCGCTACCTCCGCCGACCATGTTGACATCATAGATGCGTCGGGCTTGCCAAGCTGGTGGCAATAGTACCCCATATCACCACCATTCCACTGGTAGCCGCCATTGGCAACAGTTGCCAGAAAACCGTCTGAAAGTTTCTTGAATACCCTTGAAAACTGCCAAAAAACTATTGGAACTCACCGAAAAATTGAGATTCGCTGGAATTCACTAGATCTTTTGTCGAACTCATCCAGTCGAACCCGATCAAGCTTCTATCACAGCCGAGCGTCGAATCCGAGCTCCGAGCACGCGATGAAACCCTAGCCGTGGATCATCGTCAACGATGACGCGAGGTATAATTGCCTCTAATTTAATTATTGAAAATTGATGATTGTTAGTACAATATGCTAGGATTGATGAGTTGACATGCTAGATATTTTTATTGTAAATAAAAATAAAATATGAATTGCCTGATTAAAGTTTATTAAAACGGATGCTAAGGAACTAATTAGGTAAACTAAGTAATTATTGTAATCTACTGCAACGTAGCATAGGGAAACATTATGTGTGATTGATGTATGATGTGGTGTGTGTATGCTATACAATGTTTGATGCATCATTTAGTTAGCGGGCGTTAGCTTCTAGATTTGACGTGTAAGTACGGAGTAAGAGCTTACTGCCTAGGCACAAGGACACACTTGGAGCTTCTGCCAGGTCCGTTCAGGAATCGATCCCAATTTATTGCCTCATTCTATCGTGATAACAGGTAAGCATACGTGTTGAGTGGTAGATTTATTGAATCCCATTCCACATGGGTTGTTTAACCGATCATATTTCCGGATTAATAACCCTCGGGGATGAGATCCCTCTGATTTGTTTTCAAAATACAGATCCAGTTTACGATGCCTTCTAGCCTATTATATTGAAATCCCTACCTAGTCTTATGTATATATAGTTTTTTGCATTTTTAGTGAGATGTTAGACAAGGGAAATCGATGGCTACGTCTTGAGATAGGGCGTGTGTTTGTCAAAGAGGGCTCTGGAATTAGTGAGTGACTGTTCCATTCCCGAGGGATCCTGATAACTATACCTTTGAATTCTTCAAACCCGGAGAAGTATGGAGGCTTACGCTACTGCTATGCAGCGCATGTCTAAACTTATGGTGAAAAGGGTACTCAAGGCGCATGCCTAACAGTACTCAGCCTCTGTACTCAGGGCCAGGAGTAATACGGAGGATGTAGAGGGCTGAGAGGAAAGAGAATGATTTTCCCGCACAAAGGGATAGTTTAAATTGCCATGGAATGAGAATGATATGGAAAGGGGATGCGTATGCCCGAGGTCAACGGCTCCCATTATTGCCCTTATGAAAGTTCTTGAGGAAGGGTATGAGGATTTTATTTAACAGGAGGGTCAGCTCTCCTATTTCAGTTTGTTTTTAGTTATTTTTGGACCGGTAACATTCGTTACTTAGGTCTTTTTATTATATATGTAGGTAAGATCAGTGAGGAATGAGCACTATCGAGACTGCGGAGGAGTAGCACTAAAATGGTGCACACATGTACCTGCAAGTGTATGTAATGATGATGATGTGTATTGAACTATGTAGATGAAATTGAAATGATATTTTGTGAATTTATTATAAGTATTTTACTTGCGAATGAAAATCATTGACATAAATCATAACCTAAAATTAATTTTCTATTAATTTTCAAGATTTTAAATAAAATCATCAAATAAAATTTAATATAACAAATGTTCGGAATAATCTAAGCTCCATGAACCGAACCGAAATCTCACTGTCATGCGAACAATCTAAAAGTATAATAACAAATAAGAAAAAAAATTCAAAAGTTTAATAACAGAGTCCTCTAGTTGTCCCAACTCTACCTATCCTTTCATGTTCACAGCTACTAAGGCAATTTTGTGTTAGTGATAAAAATACAAAGTCATATAATTAAAAGAAACAAGTTAATATATTTAGTAATATCTGAATTTGAGTCCTTTAGTGATTATGAGCCTATGCCGAGCTCTTATTATGCAAGGAGAGGCGGCCACCCATCCAGCTACAATCCCATGTATGCAGACACACGCTATGTGGCCCACGCCATGTAGTTACCGATATTTGCTATTTATTCACATTCTCGATATCACAAGTGCATAAGGAGTTGTCTTGCGACATTACGCACTGTCACCCCTTTTGGCATGGTGGTAGGTATTTAATCTTTCAAAAAGCTTAAGGGTGCTGCCCCGTGTCGGACTGAGTCAATTCTTTGACCGGGATTGCGCTCGGTGCATTGGTGATCGAATGTAAGCACAGGTTGACTAAGGCTCCTAAATAGGAATATATAACATTTCGAGCAATTATACGAACCTGAAATTGTGAAGATGCACCCACAACTATAGGCTCGTAAATAGGAATATATAACATTTCGAGTAATTATACAAACCTAGAATTGTGATGAGGCACCCACAACTATGACACATTGTAACACCCCAAACCCAATTCACTCTCGTGAACAAAATCGGCATGTTACAGGCCCCGGTTAGGTCGGCGAACCCGAACCCAACTCGTGTGAATCTAATCTCAGCGTCTTAAGATGAAGATACGACTCGTCATACATGGATGAATGCACGGAATCCTAACATGATACTACGTGGATGACATGCAAAATAAATTACACACCAATACAATTATGATCAAATCAGTAAAAATTCTAAAATAACACGGACAGAATCTCCCCTAAAAGTGCAATTAGGGACCACCCTATCAAATGATATATACAAATATATATGCATGTATCAACAATTTCATTCACACAAAATCTAATCTACTATACACTCATTATGAAGCTTGGGTCTCAACCCTCAACGCTTCTACTGCACAATCTATTCACATTTCCTTTTCCTGTCATCATGCCTTAGTATTTCATCTCATCACATCCTCAAATTTTAGCATTTAATCACATCACATCAATATAATAACATCATAAGAAAATATAACCACTCAATCGACTACAATGTGTGCAAGCAACGACAGTGCTCCTCCGTCCAAACTGGCTCGTCCAACTCGTGATTATTACCTACATATAGTATAAAAATATGTTAGTAACAAGTGTTACTGGTCCAGAAAATAAAATAACTATAACAAGCTGGCTATGTGAGCAAACTCTCATATGAAAGAAAACATCATATACTTCTCGTGAACACTCTAAAGGGCACCTACTGAGGAGCCACTGGGTTGTAGACCTGGTAGCATCCCAAACTGATTGATCTGTTGCAGTTGATGCCTCTCTCGGCATTTTCTTACTTCATTTTCTGGTCTCAAATCCTAAGCCCTCTCCTTACCTCCATATTTCTCCTGGCCTTGAGCACGAAGGCAGAGTACTCTCAGGCAATCGCCTTTAGTACCCTTTGAACCACAAGTCCGGACATGCGCTGTACTAAACAGTACCTGTAAACCTCCACGTTCTCCAGGTGTGAGGAGGTCAAATGCGGAGTTGTCATGATCCCTCGGGAATGGAACAGTCCGCTGCACTAATCCAAAGCCCGCTTTGACTGTCACAGCATCCGCTCATGGTACGTGCAATCGGTTTCTCCATCTCTCGTCTCATTGAAAACTCGAAAAAATTATATATATATCCCTTGGGAATGGATCCAATAAAACGCCACTTAATCTTTCTGCAAATAATAAAATAAACATACAATAGAAGAGAACGTAAAACGGAGACGAGTCCTAAATGGACCTGGTAGAAGCTCCAAGCGTGTCATCGTGCCTAGGCGGCGAGCTCCTACTCCGTACCTACACATCAAAACTAAATACTAACGCCCGCTAACTAAATGATGCATCAAACTCAACATGACCAATACACACTCACAATACAATTAACATCAATCAACAATCAAATAATCATAAGTATGAAAGGAATTCTAACTCCTATTCATACCAATCTTATCGTGTTTTTCTAAGTTACGTCGTAATCACTTATCATGCTCTCATTAGATCACTTACTCTTCATTCACACTTAATCTCATCATGCAACTCATCGTTTCATCCATAATTAAGCATTAATCACATCAATAAACCAACCCTAGCATGCTGTGCAAACAATCATCAAGTTTAAATTATAAATTTGGAGGTAATTATACCTCACGTCATCGGCAATTGGTGACGACTAGGGTTCCGTCGTGTGTCTCGGAGTCTCAAATTCGGCGTTCTTCGGCATCCAAAATTCTATCGGGTTCGACTGAGTGAGCTCCACGGAAGATCTGGTGAATTCCAGCAATTCCAGTTTTTCGGCGGGGTTTTAGTAGTTTTCCGGCGACAATCGCCGACGGTGTCTCCTGGCTAGAAGGCAATGATATTGGGTACTATTGGAACCGGCTCGGTGAGCCCGACGCGTCTACGGCATTGACATGGTTGGCGGAGATGGCGCCTTGCCGGAAAATGGCTAAAACAGAGGTGGCGGCGATGGGTGACTCGATCCAGGCTAGAGCGATCGGCGACGGAAGCGCGGCTTCCTCCCGTCAGGGCAGCCAGATGCTGGTTGAGCCTGGTCAGGGCGGCACGGCAACACCGTGGCGGGGCTAGGAGGCGACGATCGGCGGCAGGTCGGCGTCGATAGCGACAGCAACGACAAGCCGAGGGTGGCGCGGCTAGTGTCAGGACAGGGAAGAAGAAAGAAAGGTCGAGAGGGTGAGAAAAATAACTGGGTGGCAAACTTGTAAATAATACTAGACTCGTGTCCAACTCGAGTCATAGAATAATAACTAAGTCATATTAAATCCTAAAAAATCGGGAAAAATCCTATAAAATCAAACAAACACCAAAATATTATAATGATATGCTCTAGAACTATCAACTCACCCAAATTGCCCATAACGTGTCCTAACGCGGTAAACGGCCTAATGACTAATTCTACGATCCACTATATATAAAAATATAAAAAAGTAACTGGCATACTCTTATATATCTGATAACTCATTCTGTTCTGCTATGTTCATGACGTTATCATCATATACTTGGGTACGCATGACCCTTATAGTTCATACACGCGATTGGCGTCGGCTCAGTATATGTGTTCTAAAACTGACTCGACTCGAAAATAACGGTCTAAACTAACCAGTTCTGAATCTAAAACCCTGACTCGAATCGTTGTTTTTAAAATCTTCCCTCCATATAAAAATTTCAACCTCGAAATTTTGACTCAAGGAGGTTCTACTGAACTAATACCTAGAAGCTAGACACACACAAGTTGTATCCTCTACTCTTCGATAGCCATGTACCTCCTCACTTATTGTAGTTGCACCGTCATGGCAGGTTCTGCTTGTGATGCTGTCAATATCAACATTCTATTACTGATGGGTCTATGCCTGTTCTGACATGACCGTCATCCTTCTCTTCTGTTCTGATCCCTACTGCTAACTAGTGCAAAAAACCCTAGGTCACCCCTAAGGGCCTACTGGGTTGGTCAAGCAGATATTCTAGAGTATCATAAGGTTCTAATCTAAGCTATGTCTGGGAAAACTACATCGAGGGTAAGACCTACCTGCTAGCATCTAACCACGTCTCTCTAATCCTCATCTGTGAAAAGTCACCTACATGTACTCTCATGAAACTCCGTCCTAGGTCCTACAACCATCCTAAAGTGTGCTATGAGTTTCCTACTGGGTACGGGTGTATAGGCTAATGAGCTGCACGGCTCACT
>JAURVB010007149.1:0-19476 GCA_033002965.1 Piper betle
GGGAAGAAGATCAAGCTCATTGAAAAACTACTAAGTTTAGATTAGGAGGACACTACTCCCTGCCCTACTCATCATGTATGTATATTTTTGCCATATACTACACAGTTCATACTCTTGGTATTCTTTCTCCTTGGAGTTTACATTAATCTAGGTAATTTTTCTGTGTTTATTTTTACTATTGCAGGTCGGAGATGATCAACATGGAAATGATCATCAGGTAGGAATAGTTCCCTTCTCTAAAATGATGGAATCTGTATCCTTTCTAACTCTTGCTGCATTTTCCCACTGCAAAGCCCCTGCATACATGCTATGTAATAGATTGTAGTCCTCGGTGTTGTGAGAGTCCAAGCGCAAGAGCTGTCTCTTGCATAACCTCTAATCATGCTATTAGAAAGGAAAGTAGATGGTCGAAAATTGAGCAGGCGTAGTCCATCTGCCCCCACCGTGAAAGAGCACATGCTTCCACAAGATCCTGTGATACAAGGACATCCTGGGGAAGCCCAACTTTTAGGATATGTGCATGAACCTGCTAGAACTCGTCCAAGCTCTTGCATTTTTGCAGGGAAAGGCCTTCGTGTTCCCTCAACCTCACTCTTGAATTGGATGCTGGAACCTCAAACGTCGGAAGGGAATGGGACTGCTGAACTAGAGATGATTTGATCATCATCACATTGTTTTACCAGCATCGGATTAATTCATTAACTTGGCACAAATGATAAACAAATACGACCTGTCTCCAACAAGAGAAAAGGCAAGCTTGAAATTTGTATATTTCAGACAATCACAATCGAATCAGGAGCTTACTTTTAGACATAACCCAGGAACAGGATCTTGCATAAGTTTCTTCCATTGTGAATTATTACCTCAAAATCATTAATGTTGTAGGAAAAAAGCCCAGTCGAACAGAGCTGCATGTTGCTGCAAAGGGTGTAAATAAACGAAAAACTTTGTCTTTCTAGAACAAAATGGTATTCTTCAATCTAAAATAAATGCTAGAGAATTGAACATTTTGTTCTTGGAAGAAATTTGATGGGAGGAAGAAGTAGACGGAGCAGGCAGACAGATTTTATCCTGCCCGGGCTTAACAAATCAGAACTCTAGTTTTAAATATCTAAGTCTGAAAACGTACGTGGACCTTCTACGATTTAGCCATTAATATTATTTTAGTCAGTCGCCAATTTCTAAGGAGAAACTTTTTAAAACTCATTTTTGGGTTGACAACGGCAATATTCTATTAGATATTTAATAAAATATAAATTTTGATGTATAATATATATTTTTATTTACAATTTTAAAATTCAGTTGAAACAAATGCACCCATACTAATTGCAAATATGATATTTAAAAATTTTCAATATAACTTTTTTGGGGAGCAAATGAGCAGTCCTACATTGTGAAGAACATTATTACTCCAATCAATAAATATTTGTCAACAGATATAATATATATGAATGAAAGAAAAAATTAAACAGCAGATGTTCTTGAAGTGGAAAACACATGAATGAAACATAGCCAATAATGATAGTTATAAATTAAAAATTGAGAAACAAAGTAAATACTTACATCCTGCCCAAAACAAAGAGGAGAAGAAGACATGCACAACAAGCGATTGGATAAATATAATATATAAATAAGAAGATGATGATATGGACTATATTGCATCAAAGGAAGAAGCCTCATATTTATAGTAGATATTGGTAGACTCATTTTGGCAACTAATAATGATAGTTATAAATTAAAGATTGAGAAACAAAGTGAATACTTACATCCTGCCCGAAACAAAGACGAGAAGAAGACATGCACAACAAGTGATTGGATAAATAGAATATATAAATAAGTAGATGATGATATGGACTATATTGTATCAAAGAAGGAAAACTAAAAACTTACAGATGATCATGTACATACAAATGGGAATTGATGGTAAATTAGTAATAAAGTAACTAAATTTAGTGAACAATCAAGGATTGAATTATAATAGACAAATCAAATACAGTGAGTGTTGGGAAATAGACGCTTCAGCGGAAACAACCCAGAAAATATTTCCCCTCAAAATGAAATGAGAACAAATATAAAATGAATTGGAGATACTAAAAAAAATGGATGGAAACTTTCCTCCTAATTTAGAAAAAAGAAAACCAAGCTAATCGATCAACTTTGATTAAGAAATCTCTTACAATCAAGTATCGAAAAAATCTCTCCTAACCCAAATCAGACTAATAACAAGATCTGAAAATACAATTCTTGAGAATACAATATATGAAAAATTGAGAAAACTAACATACACCTTAAAAGAAAATTGGATCAACCTCACACCCTAAATGATGGCCCCTACTTCAACTTGAGATGATGAAAACTTCTCCAAACTCTCCCTGTATGAGCCAAATGTGCTCAAAAGCTCTCAAGAGGATGTTCTGCTCTAACATTAGAATTCTCCTTTATATAGAAGGAAAACTGATATGGACTATATTGTATCAAAGAAGAAAAACTCAAAACTTACATATGATCATGTACATACAAATGGGAATTGAATTATAATAAAGTAACCAAATTTAGTGAACAATCAAGGATTGAATTATAATAGACAAATCAAATACAGTGAGCGCACCTGTTGATACCACACACATTCCTGGAAGCAGCAAACAAATAAAATATATATAAAAAGTCAATTCATAAAACAATACCCAGAACTGGAGATTTATATCCTCCCCCACGGATCTCCCCTTCAACACTTCAAGAAGAATCTCCATTTTGCCAGAGATGAAGAAGTCGATTGTTTTTCACGGAGAAGAAGAGAGAAAATTAAGGACGAACGTGATGGATCAAACCCACTTGTGCAAATCTCAACAGCCGGATAAACACGCTTGACTTGTCCTGAACTGTGGTTCCACCAATCATCTCCACCCCCAGGTTGCGCCATATATGGCCATGTTCCATACATGATGAACCTGGCCCGTGGGTCGAGCCCATATGACTAATTAACACTCCGGCAGTGGCTCTCTGTCAAGTTGTGTTGAGAGCATTCCAAACTCTCCACCAATGGGCTGGGAGTTTGTTGGAAGGATTCTCCGGGGAGGGGCTCCTCCCTTCTTTCTCATCCCCTCCTCCTTTCTCCCTGCTTTATTCTTTCGGTGCTTATTTTCTTCTCTTCCTTTTCTTGCAACTACGAGCCTCCATTGCTCCTTCGTCAACTCGATATTTATAGTGGACGACCTAACATGTCTCCATCCGTTAGCTCCACCATTCAGGACATACAATCCTCACCCAATTTAACTCCTCCCTTATCTTCTTCCTTTGCTTTTGAAACTAGATTGCTTCTTCGACGGTGGTTGCTAGGGCTTTTGGTTCGACCATGGGCAGCATAAGTACGACCATGGTCTCCTACAAGCATGGTACCTCGACTCGTCACAGTTCGAGTCATGGATCAATTTGAGCTGAAATGGCTTATATAATTTGGTCAAACTATATATATATAATCACTCTGCACATAATTACTCACCGGTAACTTGTATTCAAAATATAATATATTAAAGTTTAAGTTTAGTTATATATATAGATCATTCAACAGTTACATGTATCACATCACACACTTTATTTAGAAAGATATCTTACAGTTCATTATGGTATGATTTTGCATAACACACCAAAGGAAAAAGCCTCATATTTACAGTAGATATTGGTAGACTCATTTCGGCACTGATCGTACCAGCGACCGAAAACAGATTATTATCTGCAAAAAAACAAATTATAGCGCACACTGGGCATAGATGGATCTATTTTACCTGTGATGTATTTTCCGGATTATCCTTCAATGCTTCACGGCGAACATCAAGGGAATGAGAATAATATGATCTTGCTGAAGGAAGGCCTCCATCATAGTATTTAATATCTCCAATTTTGTTCAATGAAACTGACAATGTATGCACAACCTGTTCAGATATTATTAATTAGCCAAACAAATCAAACATACTTTCTCGGTGTATATGACTTTTAGAAAACCCAGTAAGAAAAATAGAAGACATGTATTCACCTCCGCATCAGCAGTAGACAACTGTGACAGGAGCTCAACACACTCCCTTAAATAGTTCACAGCTGAAACACCGTCACTCATTGCACGATTGCAAACCAGCGAAAACAACGGACATAGAATGGAGATAGAATTGTAGATTGTTAACCAACAAGATCAAGAACATAAAATTTTGTGACGGCGGTCGGCGGCGGAGAAGGCGGGGAGGTGGGAGACGATGCAGGAGCAGCTAGATAGAATCCAACGGCGGAGAAAACACTATCGTACCTGATTTTTAATTAACCGTTCGATAGAATCCAACGGCCGGAAAAAAAATGATCCAACGGCTGATTCTATCCAATGGTTCCATAGATATCTGAAAAAAAAAGGTTGTCTGCACCGTCACCTGCCATCTAAAACACTATATCCCCCCGTTGCTCCCCATCCGAACGAGCCCCCCCTTGCCGGTTTTCGCTTCCGTCCACTTGGCCGCACCCCACCCCTGATCTCACACTGCCTCTAGCCCCGTCATGCACCTGGCCAAGCCCCCACCACCGCCAGCAATAGCTGCGGCAGTCCCCCCTCCCCACGTTGCTCTTCCCGCTCACGGCCCCCTTACTCGTGTTAATATTATGAAATAAATTTTAAAAAATATAAAATAATTTTGTAATAAAAACTTGACTCCATCCAGCGCGGGACCGAGTCAAGTTTTAATCACAAACTAAATTTAAAAAATAAAATAATTCAGTAATAAAAACTTGACTCGGTCTCGACTTGAATCAAGTTTTTATTACAAAATAATTTTTTTTTAAAATAAAATAATTTCGTAATAAAAACTTAACTAGGTCTAACTCGAGTCAATACTATGAAATAAATTTAAAAAAATAGAAAATAATTTTGGAATAAAAACTTGACTCGGTCATGTCCAAGACCAAATCAAATTTTTATTACAAAATAAATTTATTACAGAATAAATTTTTATTACAAAATAAATTTAAAAAATCAAATAATTTCGTAATAAATTATTTTAGCTCGAGTCGGGATCGAGTAAAGTTTTTATTACAAAATTATTTTATTTTTTAAAAATTTTATTTTGTAATATTAACTCAAGCAGGATCGAGTAATATTTTTAGTACAAAATTATTTTATTAAAATTTTTGTTGTAATATTAACTTAAGTCGGGATAGAGTTAAGTTTTTATTATGAAATTATTTTATTTCTTTTTAAATTTATTTTGTAATAAAATTTTGGCTCGAATTGTGATCGAATAAATTTTTTATTACCTAAATACCCTCCCCTGTTTCTTCCCTGTTTGTTTTGGCCTGCCACCCCCAACTGGCGACCTCGCCGCTAAATGCCCGCTGGCCAACAATGTCGCCATCTCAGGGCTGAGTGGGCCTGTTGGGAAATGTGTGGCACTACCGGGTAGGGGAGGCCGAGCATGGGCAGTCGTGAGCAGGAGGAGCAACTTAGGGAGGGGGGATCGCCGCGACTGCTAGCGGGGGCAGTGGGGGACTGCGGTGGGCAAGGCGAGGGGCGTGGCGGGGCTAGGGGTAGGGTAGGTTCGGGGCGGTGTGCGGCCGAGGGGGCGGCAGAAATAGGCAGGGGGTTGGCCGCCGTGGCTACGGGCGGGGGTGGTAGGGGATGGCGACTGAAGGAGGGGCCGAGGGGGAGACTTGGCCGGGGGCGGGACAGGGCCGGGCCGGGGCGATGTGAACTGTGGGAGGGGGGAAAAGGGTAAAGACAAAAAAAGAGTGTGGGCCGTTAGATTTATCTAACAGTCCACAATCAAATACGCTGCTATGCGCTGCCTTTTGATGCAGCGCATAGCAGCATATATATATATATATATATATATATATTTCCACACATCTCATCATTATATTAAGTATACATTTAAAGTCCTATAACTGTGCCTTTTGTTGTAATTGGATCTACAAAGTCATCAAAGCCATCGTCATCAAGAGTCTTGCCCTCTTCTCATCTTTTAATTTAAAACTATGGTAAGTATTTATTTTCTTGATAGTATTTTCTAGATAGTTAGTATTTTTTTTCTTGATATATGAAATTTTAGATAGTTGATTATATTCATCCATGTATGGTTAATCAGTAATATTTTTTAATAATTAATATTTTTTCTTGATACATGAAATTTTTTATAGTTGATTATATTCTTTCATGCATGGTTAGTCACTAGTATTTTTTGATATATAAAATTTTTGATAAATGATTATATTCCCCCATGCATGGTTAATTACTAGTATTTTCTCGATAGTTTGTATTTTTTTTCTTGATATATTAAATTTTTCATAATTAATTATATTCTTCTTTTCATGGTTAATCATTAGTATTTTCTTGATAGTTAATTTTTTTATATATATATTCAACAAATTCTAGTATAATTATTTTTCTTGATTGTCATACAAAAGACGAATGGAGGACATGAGTATTGAGAAAGAGAATGGTGTTGAAAGAAAAAAGTTGGTGAAGTGCACTATTAGGATCGAGGCGATTGTCATAAGAATCTGCCATGTTCCCGCAACAAGCCATGTTCCCCAACAAGAAGTTTATTTCCTCTTCTTGTTAGGTGTGTACTAATTTATATATAATATATTCATCATAGATTCTTGCATAACCTTTTCCAATACTTGTTCATTATTATTCATATATATTAAATTATTTTTCTGATTAAATATATTCGATAATCCTATCATATAAATCGTGACTAAATGTTCATTATTGCGAATAATAATCAAGTCATTAGTTTAAGTAATAATTTAAGTATATTCGATAATCCTATCATATAAATCCAAAGGGCTTATTTTGTTTTTATTTATTTTCTTTTAATATTTCTTCCTCATTTACATATTTTTCTTTTTCTTTATGGGGTGGGAAATTTTAAGTATCTCTTTTCTTTATGAGGCCTTTTACGTGAGCCTTTATGTGAACTAAATTACAATTTAAATTTTCAATTTAAAAATAAAGAACTACAGTATAATAGGTTATGCTTTTTTTATTGATTTTTATATTTAATGAATTAATTATTATTATTTTTTATTATAACCAATTAACTAGAATTCAAGACTATTTCTATCTGTTTGTATTTACTAGTCAAAATGCCTTTATAAAAAAGTTGTACCAATAACATAATTATTTTAAATATATTATTAGTAGATATTTTTTTCTTGATATATATTCAAGACTGATATTTTCTCTTTCCGATGTTGATATTTTTGCTTTAACTAAATGTTTGATTAGGATGATGGCACGAGAGATAAAATTGAGGTTGATGTAGAGAAACCTAAGGAAGCTCCTCAGTCGTGATCACATAGTAACTCAATTTCATAATCACATACGTTAACAAATAATAAGAAATATACTTTGAACATATTATTTTTAGTAATACTTTTTAGTTTTCAGTTATACTTGATATTATTTTGTATACAGTATGGTGGTGGCGTCAAAAGAGCTCGAATAAAGTTTGTGGAGAAGGGGTTGAGCATGGTATTGGGAAGAAGATCACGCTCATTGATGAACCACCCAGTTTAGATCAGGAGGACACTATTCCTTCTCTACTCATCATGTATGTGTATTTTTACCATATATACTACACATTTCTTGCTCATAGTGTTCTTTCTCTTTGGACTTTACATTAATTTGTGTAATTTTTCTGTGTCTATCTATTACTATTGCAGATTGGAGATGATCCACATGGAGTGTCCTTCGAGTCTAAGAAGACTAGCCTTTGTGACAAACTCTTGAAGGAGGCTGAACACTACCAATTGGCCAAGTATAGGACAAATACAAAGGTGTTGATCACAACACAATTAAATTGCAAGATGACTCCTTCGTCTCACTCAAGGGTACCAAGATCATTATCCCCTTTAACTACTGATCATGTATTGACTAACAATGCTATATATGTTACACTAACAATTACACGTGTGGTTGACAGATTCTTAAAAGCTTCAAAGCATGGGAACCAAAAATAAGAGATGCTTGCAAGCTACCAGGACGATCTCCACAAGATGCTCATAATCAAATATTGCAGCCTACGAATGAATTCTTCATAGATGTTATATGTATTCTTTATTGTATTCAAATATTGTCAGTGTTTTATTTTACAAAGTAATGCCAAATGTCCCCCCTGTCTTTTGTAATTAAATTTCTAGTTAATAAAATAGGAGGAACTTATTGAATATTCCATTCAATTGTACCAGATGATTAAGATGAATTCATTCAATATTCCTTCTCTAAAATGATGGAATCTGTATCCTTTCTAACTCTTTCTAACTCTTGCTGCATTTTCCCACTGCAAAGCCCCTGCATACATGCTAGATAATAGACTGTTGTGAGAGTCCAAGCTCAAGAGCTGTCTCTTACATAACCTCTAAACATGATATTATAAAGAAAAGTAGATGACTGATCAACCTGGTCGAAAATTGAGCTGGCATAGTCCATCTGCCATAAGATCTTGTGACACAAGGACATCCTGGTGAAGCCCAACTTTTAGGATATGCGTGAAAATCAAACCGGATATCCTAAACCAAAAGAAAACTCTGGGATGTGTTGTACTGCCTTTCTTTAATTGTTGTGGCAGCATGTGCTTATTACCCGGTTTTAACAAATCATCAAAAAAATTGTAATTATTCAGCGTAATTATAATTTAATGTCCTTAAATTATTTTTCAAAAGTGATTTTGAAAGTTCTAACCTCAAAAGTTTCTTTCCTCGGGTGATGTCTACTTAATCCATTATCTATTAATATTATTCGTAATGACCTGGCCCAAGTTTAAATTTATTAGCCTTAAGTTATCTCTTCAACACGGCTGAGCATTCATCAAACCTGCACTGCAATGTCCGGCGTTGCAGGTTCTTGTTTCTTTGTAAAATTTACTGGTCGCCACAATTCTTTATTCTCTGCATAAACCGTAGATTAGATCATATGATTGCATACGTTGATCTGCCGATGAGTTAGAATGAATGCTTTTGGAGCGAGGCTTGACCCATTGCTAAAACCATAATTTTAACATCATTGGAAGGAAACTAGACCTCTCCCACTTATGACAATACAACTTCCGCAACAAATCATATTTGCCAAAATATCACAAACTCATACATAAGAGTAGCCTATTGCAAACTTGCACAACAGGTAACGGCCTAATTCAAAAAGTTGAAATTCGGGCTCGACTCGGCAAATTAAAGAGTGAAGTCGGCTTGAAGTTGACTCCAAGCCGACCGGAGTCATTTATATTAAATCAATCATTATAAAGTCATTCAGTATGTTTGACTGAAAAAGCTATGGAGTGGAATCAACTCATAGAGCACCTCCGCCCACCGCCGTGCTTTCGCCGTGCCACCCCGAGCACCTCCGCCCACCGCCCAATCTACTCGATGCCGAATAGCCAGCCCCTAGCTCTTCCCGTCCCTACACCACTCTGCCACAGTCCACGCAGCTCCGTCGCCGCCATGCCACCGTCTCCGTTCCAACAATCTTGCTGTCCCTCCACCGCCATGTATCGCTGCCTTGACACGACAAATGCCACCGCTTGAGGTAGGGCACCATTGCATGTCGCCGATCCAGGCACCAGTGACCATCGTCACTGCCATCTAGTCCTAGCCAAGACGTCATGAACCCTTCCACGACCTTCCACGACATTCCCCGACCAAAGTAGAGCCCATTGTTGCCCATCCTGGCCGGATCACTTCACCCCATTACTAACCACCCTTATTTTTCCATATTTTGACAAGCTACCGCTTCCACGAACCTCATTCACGTCATAGACTTGTCTGGCTCACTGAGCTGGTGCCAAGGGTACCCCATATTACCACCATCCCACCGGTTAGCCGCCTCCGGCAACATTTGCCTGCAAACCATTGGAAAGCTACCTGGAAACTGCCAAAAACTGCCGGAAAGTCGGATTTACTGTAATTAGCTGGATCAACCGAACTCATCCAGTAGAACCCGATTGAACTATATACGCCGCCAAGGGCCGAAGTCAAGGTCGGAGAGATGCGACCAAACCCTAACCAGTCATCGATTGTCATTGATCATCTTCGACAGTCAAGGCATAATTAGATTGAATTGCTAACATGATACGTTAGAATAAATGATTATTGAGAAAATTGATTTGTGTGAATAGGATGAGTTAGGTATATTTTTATTATGACAAGGATTGTTGATAGTTTGATGGATGATGATTGTATTGTGACTGTGATGTTCACAATGAGTTTGATGCATCATTTAATTAGTGGGCATTAATTTCTAAATTTGATATGTAGGTATGGAGTAAGAGCTCGCTGCCTAGGTGCTAGGACGCGTTCGAAGCTCCTAGGTCTATTTAGGACTTGTTCGTTGTTTTACGCTCTATTCCATTATATGTTTGTTTTATTACTTGCAAGATAGGTTTAGTTATCCCACTTAACCTGGGTTATTTAATCAATTGATTTTCTGGATTAATAACCATCAGGGATGAGATCCTTCAAGTTTGATTTCAAAAATAAGATCTACCACAATTTGCCTTTGGGAATATTATATAAATCCCTTCCCAGACTTATATATAGTTTTATCGAGTTTTCAGTGAGACGAAAGATGGGACAAATCGACTCAAACGTACCATGAACAGGTGCACGTGCAAGTCAAAGCAGGCTCTAGATTAATGAGAGGATTATTCCAATCTTGAGGGACACTGACAACTCTCATTTTGAGTTCCTCACAGCTGGAGAAACCTAGAGGTTTACAGGTGCTATTTTGTACAATGCATGTCCGGACTGTCTGAGAATACTTGGCTTTCGTGCTCAAGGCGAGAAGAATTATCGAGGAAAGAAGATGGCTTAGGATATACTGATAGTCTCAAGGGACCAAGAAAATGAGAAAATGCCAGATAAGCATCAAACCAGTCAGTTCAAGATGCTATCGGGTCTACAGCTTAGTGGCTCCTCAGTAAATGCCCTTAGGAGTGTTTACGAGAAGTATATAAATATTTTTATTCAAAATGAGAGTCATCTCTCATTTGCCAGTTTACTGTGCAATTATATTTTTTGACCAGTAATACTCGTTACTAACGTTTCTTTTAAATACTGAAACGTCGGCTTGGACGGAGGAATAGTGACCTACCTTGCCCCACACACTCACGCTCATTGACTGAATGTTTGTTTTGGTTGTTTTGAGTGTTTTGTTATGTTATTATGAAAATAAAATACTTATTATGAAGATTTTGGTATATAGAAATGGATAGTGATAATAGGATCTGAAATATATATTAGTGTGCAAAATGAGTGATACAGGAGGAAATGTGAATAGAATGAATAGGTGGGTCAAGACCCAAAACACTCAATATTTTGATGTGGCCAAATTAAATGTTTATTTGAAAAATATGGGGCAATGAATGTATATGGATTTATTTATTTATTTATTTATTTATACGTGTTGATTTGATAGGGTGGCCCTTAGTTATACTTTTAAGAGAGATTTTGTCCGTCTTAATTCAAAAAATTTTATTGATTTTAATTATCATTATTTTTAGTATGAACTAGTTGTCATGTCATCAATATAGTGGCATGTTAGAGTTCCGTGCAATCAACTATGCATAGTGATTGATATTTTCCATCCTGAGATGCCTAAAGTAGATTCACTCAAAGCCCAAGACGTTTTGGTTCAATTTGCGAGACGAGGTCGATTTGGGGTATCACACAACAATTTCCTTGCTATACGCTTGCCATTTGTTTATTGAATATTGCATTTGTTTATTTCTGAGAAAGAAAAAGATAATTATGAAGAATTTCGCAGCTCATTTTACAAGTTCCAAATTTTTGTTAAAAAATAAATTCTCAGTCATCAACCAATATTAGTTATAGTTCTTAATATTCTAATTCTATATAATTCATTTCTTAAAACTTGTCAAACCTTCTGTCTTTTTTTAGAATTTGTGAACTTTTTCAACAATTTGAAGTGTCTCCTTGCATGCAGCTTATCTTTTCACATGCAAAGTCCTTCCTAGTACAAAATCATGAAAATTGTAATTTGACAATGTATACTTTAATTTTGCTCAGAGTTTTTGTGGGCCCATGCTAAGATTATAATATTTTCTGGTCGTCTAAACTTGTAGTTGGGTTTTTTTAACAAATTTCCTTGATTAACTTCGTTATCTTAAATTCTTAATTGCTAGGGATGATGAAGTATATTTGTTAACCATATTAGATATAATTATTGGAGAAATTTGGTAAGTGCTAGCATATATACTTATATATATATATATATATATATATATATATATATATATAATAAGACGGTCGTAGTATACCGGGGAAGGTGGTATTAACTCATCCCAAATTAGCAGTTAACTAGATATTGAAGAAGCCATTGAAGTGAGTCTCAAATTTTGTTTCGAACGTGAAGAAATTTTGATGGTTGATTATATTCTTCCATGCATGGTTAATAACTCGTATTTTTTTCTTGATATATATTTACCATGTTCTTTTATAAATTTTTTCTGGGTTTTCAAGCAAAACGCTAGTAGAGTACCTGGGTGAAAGCGGTGATGAAAAAGAAGTTGGTGAAGTTCACTATTAGGATTGGCGCCATTGTCATAGGAAGCCGCCATGTTCCTTCAGCCCGAAGTTTATTTTCTGTTCTTGATCAGGTGTGTACTAATTTATATACAATATATTCATCCTTGATTCTTGCATAACATTTTCCAATAACTGTTCATCATTATTCATATATATTAGATTGTTCTTCTGGTCAGGAATATTTGTTAATCCTGTCATATGAATCATGACTAATTGTTCATTATTGCGAATAAATATCAAGTCATTGGTTTAAGTTGTGATTTGGTCTCTGATGCGGATATTTTTGTTTGAACTAAATGTTTGATAGGATGGTGGCACCGGAGAGGAAACTGAGGTTGATGCAGACAAACCCGACGAAGCTCCTTCCTGTGCTCCTGATCAAGTGCTTACTCAATCCCATGGCCACATACATTTAAAAATAATAATAAATATACTTTGCATATATTATTTTTAGTAATATTTCCTAGTTTTATAAGTTCTTGAGTTATACTTGATATTATTTTGTATACAGTGTGCTTGACGGCGTAAAAAGAGTTCGAGTAAAGTTTGTGGAGAAGGGGGTTCAGTATGGTATTGGGAAAAAAATCAGGCTCATTGAGAAACCTCCAAGTTTAAATCATGAGGACACTGCTCCCTGCTCTACTCATCAAGTACGTGTATTTTTGCCATAATATACACATTTCATGCTGGTGGTGTTCTTTCTCCTTGGAGTTTACATTAATCTCGGTAATTTTTCTATGTCTATCAATTACTATTGCAGGTTGGAGATGATCATCATGTATGTGTCCAAATTTTATTTTTACAACTCAGGTTCATTATCAAAACCAATAGAACAGTAGCAAATACGGATTCAGCTTAGTTGGATTGTCATGGTAAAATTAACGCTACACACTAATGCCAAGATGTACTGTGTGGCAATGGCTACCAATAATCCCCACAAGAACAATTCCCTTCTCTAAAATGATGGAATCTGTATCCTTGCTAACTCCTGCTGCATTTTCCCACTGCAAAGCCCCGGCATACAAGCTAGATAATAGACTGTAGTCCTCGGTGGTGTGAGAGTCCAAGCGCAATAGCTGGCTCTTACATAACCTCTAATCATGATATTAGAAAGAAAAGTGAATGGTCGAAAATTGAGCAGGCGTTGTCCATCTGCCCCTACTGTGAAAGAGCACATGCTACCACAAGATCCTGTGATACAAGGACATCCTCGGGAAGCCCAACTTTTAGGATATGTGCATGAACCTGCTAGAACTCGTCCAAGCACTTTTGCAAATCTCAACAGCGGGATAAACATGCTTGACTTGTCCTGAACTGTGATTCCACCAATCATCTCCACCCCTAGGTTGCGCCATATATGCCCATGCTCCATACATAACGAACCTGGCCTGTGGGTCGAGCCCATATGAATAATTAACACTCGAGCGGTGGCTCTTTGTCAAGTTGTGTGGAGGACATTCCAAAATAGGCTTGGAGGTTGCTGGAAGGATTCTCGGGGAGGGGCTCCTCCCCTTCTCCTTGCTCAACCCCTCCTCCTTTCTCCCTGCTTCTTTCTTTCCGTGCTTATTTCTCTCTTCCATTTCTTGCAACGACAAGCCCCCATTGCTCCTTCATCAACTCGATATTTATAGAGGACGACCTAACATTTCTCCTTCGATTAGCTTCAGGGCATACAATCCTCACCCAGTTTAACTCCTCCCTTATCTTCTTTTTTGCTTTTGGAACCGCCTGGACTGCTTCTTCAACGGTGGTTGCTACCGCTTTTGGTTCGGCCATGGTCTCCTACAAGCATGGTACCTCAACTCGTCACAGGTTCGGCTAGTGTTAGTTATGGCTTGACCATGTTTGACTCCTGGATCAATTCAAGCTGAAATGGTTTATATAATTTGGACAAACTTTATATATATATATATATATATATATATATTAAATAAATATAATTTAAAACAAAATTTAAATAATTTTTGGTTCAGCTACTAATAATGACCCACATTCAATATAATTGGACCCAAATCCTATATTTTGGGGTCCAATTGGGTCGGGTACCTCATTTACCTGACCCGGTGGCAACCTTTGATAAGGAATAAAGAGATCTTCGAATTCATATCCGTCAATAATTATATCCAAAATTTCATATCCACTTGTAGCACCAAATTCCTAAATGATAAGAGGATGAGACCTCAAGACCTCCTCTTTTGACACGTCACCACTTTTCAATCCAACCACTCTTTTTTTAAACATATACAACATTGTTAATCAGAATAATGTGGCAATTGCTATTTTCATTGTAGAGCAAATAATTTTCATAAAGATAGTGATATTTTGAAAGATCATTCCAACAACATTAAATATAAAATATTAAAGTTTAAAATTTAAGGTTTTAAGTTTAGTTACATATACATCATTCACCAGTTACATGTATCACATCCCACACTTTATTTAGAAAAATATCTTACAATTCATTATGATATGATCGTGCAAACCGAAAAGGGAAAAAAGGAAATTCTTCAGGAAGCCCCACTCATCTAACTAGCTTCCTCTACTAATTGGAGGCATATATGCCAAGCAAGGCTAGATCAGAGCATGTGTGTCACTCAGAGCAAAATTAGTTAGAAGTTCAAACACTGCATACTCACGGTGTCAAACAAAGTGAAAATATACAATTAATTTAAACTACATTAGTACAAGGTTTTCAATTAACTTAAAATTAAGTAGATCTTTGATTTTGCCAAAGACGAGCTGCTGCTAGCCACTTTTTCAAATGGATAGAACTGTTTCAGTGCTGAAAAACTAACTTTGATTGGGCGCAAAAGCTGAGATTTGACATGCACAACATTTTCAATATCTACCCCACAGAGTGGGCAATCCTTGAAACGCAAAATGCAAACTCTGTCACCAAACAGACATTGTCTGTAAATTTCTCATACTAGAACAACAGGGCATTGCTTTGAGAAGAATGGAGATAGAATTGTACATCTAAGAGAAGACTTACTTGCACAAGGCACAGTTTTGCTGCTCTCGTATAGAAGTGCCCGGCATATCAAACAGCTCAATGTTTGGAAATCATATCCTTAAGGATCCATCATCTTCCCAACAATTTAGAATCCAACCGCTGGAATAAAAAATGATCCAACGGTTGGATAGAATCCAACCATCGAAAAAAATGAACCCAGATCTCTCCGCAGCGTTAACTGCCCTTTAAATATATATATATATATATATATATATCTTTCCAAGGTCACGTGATTTTGTTGTAATTGGATTTATTGGGCAAGTGCACGTTATTTAGACAAGGTCATCAAACCCATCGTCATCAAGATTCTTGCCCTCTACAGATATGTCCAAACGGTTCGATAGGTTGGATAGATCTTTCCGCAGCGTTAATTGCCCTCTAAATATACATATATATCTTTCCAAGCATCTCATAATCATATTAACTATCCACTTCAAGTCCTAGAGCAGCGCCTTTTGTTGTAATTGGATTTATTGGGCAAGTGCACGATATTTAGACAAGGTCATCAAACCCATCGTCATCAAGATTCTTGCCCTCTGCTCTTCTTTTAATTTAACATCAATAACTCTGGTAAGGAAGCTTTTTCATATTATACATACATGGTTACTGAATTTTGGCACTTGGTTAAGGAAAAAGATATACTGTTCCATGTTACAGACAAGTGAACAGCGCAAGTGAACTTCACGATAGAACTTGGCGATTGATATAAAGTACGGCAAATAGCTGGTCGACCCATTTGTCATTGCACATCTTATAACAAGTTAGTCTCAAAAAATCAACAAGAATTGATTTTATCCGGCATAAATATATATTCCTCGAGCACAAAGTTCAATATTACACGATTAATCACTAGTATTTTCTTAATAATTAGTTTCTTTTATTGATATATGAAATTTTTGATAATTGATTATATTCTTCCATGCATGATTAATCACTAGTATTTTCTTTATAGTTAGTATTTTTTTCTTAATAAATTAAATTATTTATAATTAATTAGATTCTTCAATGCATGGTTAATCACTAGTATTTTGTTCATAGTTAGTGTTTTTTCTAGATACATGAAATTTTTTATAGTTGATTATATTGCTCAATGAATGGTTAGTCACTAATATTTTCTTGATAGTTAGTATTTTTTTCTTAATATATGAAATTTTTGACAGTTGATTATATTTATCCATGCATCGTTAATCACTAGTTTTTTTGATAGCTAATATTTTTTTCTTGAAATATGCAATTTTTGATAGTTGATTATTTTCATCCATGAATGGTTAATCACTAGTATTTTCTTGATAGTTAGTATTTTTTTCTTGATATAGGAAATTTTTTATAATTAATTATATTCTTCCATGCATGGTTAGTCACCAGTATTGTCTTTATAGTTAGTATTTTTTTCTTGATATATGAAAAAAATTTTCTGTGCATGGTTAATCGCTAGTTTTTCTTGATATATATTCACCAAGTTCCTTTATAATTTTTTTGGTTTTTATGCAAAAGGCAAATGGAGGACATGGGTGTTGAGAAAAAGAGCGGTGATAAAAGAAAGAAATTGGTTAAGTTAACTATTAAGATTGGCGCCATTGTCATAGCAGTCCGCCATGTTCATGTAGCCAAAAGTTTATTTCCTCTTCTAGATAAGGTGTGTACTAATTTATATACAATATATTCATACTAGATTCATGTATAACCTTTACGAATACTTATTCATCATTATTCATATATATTAGATGGTTTTTCTGATCAAGTATATTTGTTAATCCTATTATATGAATCCTGACTAATTGTTCATTATTGCGATTAATTATCAAGTCATTGGTTTAAGGTTCGATTTGGTTTTTGATGCTGATATTTTTGCTTTAACTAAATGTTTGATAGGATACTGACACTGGAGATAAAATTGAGGTTGATGCAGACAAGCCCAAGGAAGCTCCTTCGTGTGCTTCAGATCATGTACTTACTCAATCTCATAGTCACATACTTTTAAAAATAATAAGAAATATACTTTGCATATATTATTTTAAGTAATACTTCCTTATTTTCCAAGTTCTTGAGTTATACTTGATATTATTTTGTACACAGTTTGGTGGCGGTATCAAAAGAGCTCGAGTAAAGTTTGTGGAGAAGGGGTTCAGCATGGTATTGGGAAGAAGATCAGGCTAATTGATAAACCACCTAGTTTAGATAAGGCGGATACTTCTCCCTCCTCTATTCATCATGTATGTGTATTTTTGCCATATTATACATTTCTTGCTCATGGTTTTCTTTCTTCTTGGACTTTACATTAATCTGTGTAATTTTTTTGTTTCTATCTGTTACTATTGTAGATCGGAGATGATCAACATGGAGTGACCTTCGAATATAAGAAGACTAGCCTTTGTGATGAACTCTTGAAGGAGGCTGAACACTTCCAATTGCCCAAGTACAGGACAAATACGAAGGTGTTGGTCACAACCAAATTAAATAGCAAGAAGACTCCTTCGTCTCGCTCAAGGGTACCAAGATCAATATCCCCGTTAACTAGCTGATCATATATTGAATATCAATACTATATATGTTAAACTAACAATTACATGTGTGGTGGACAGATTCTTAAAAAGCTTCGAAGCATGGGAACGAAGAACAAGAGAAGCTTGCAAGCTACCAGGTTGATCTCCACAAGATGCTCAGCTTGAAATATTGCAAGCTACGAATGAATTGACCATAGATGTTATATTTATTCGTTACTGTATTCAAATATTGGCAATTTTTTATTTTACAAGGCAATGCCAAATGTCCCCCCTGTCTTTTGTAATTTAATTTCCAATTAATAAAATAGGAGGAATTCATTCAATTAATACAAGATGATTAAGATGAATTCATTCAATATTCCTTCTCTAAAATGATGGAATCCGTATCCTTTCTAACTCTTGCTGCATTTTGCCACTGCAAAGCCCCTGCATACATGCCAGATAATAGACTGTAGTCGTCGGTGTTGTGAGAGTCCAAGTGCAAGAGCTGTCTCTTACATAACCTCTAGACACGATATTACAGAGAAAAGTAGATGGCTCATCAACCTGATCGAAAATTGAGCTGGCATAGTCCATCTGCCCCCACTGTGAAAGAGCACATGCTGCCACAAGATCTTGTGATACAAGCATGGTTGCATGAATCGTGGTGAAGCCCAACTTTTAGGATATGTGCATGAGCCTGCTTGAAATCCACCAAGCTCTTGCATTTTTGCAGGGAAAGGCCTTCGTGTTCCCCCAACCTCACTCTTGAATTGGATGCTGGAAACTCAAACGTCGGAAGGGAATGGGACTGTTGAACTCTAATTGATTTGATCATCATCACATTGTGTTACCATCATCGGATCAATTCATTATCTTGGCTCAAATGAAAAACAAATACGAACCTGTCTCCAAAAAAGACAAGACAAGCTTGAAATTTGCATATTTCAGACAATTAAAAACCAATCAGGAGCATACTTTTAGACATAACCCAGGAACAGGATCTTGCATAAGCTTCTTCTATTGTGAAATATTACCTCAGAATCATTGATTTTGTAGGAAAAAAGCCCAGTCGAAAAATTTTGTATTTCTACAACAAAATAGTATTCTTCAATCTAAAATAACTACTAGAGAATTGAACGTTTTGTTCTTGGAGGAAATTTGATGGGAGGAAAAAGTAGATGGAGCTGGTGGACAGTGACAGAGTGCGAGGGTGAGAGGTATTAGTCGGTAGGCGATTTTTAATCAGAAACTTTTAAAAAACTTAGTTTTTTGTTCACAACCACAATATTTTATTGGATATTAAATAAAATATAACTTTTAATGTATAATAAATACTTTTTTATAATTTTAAAATTCACTTGAAACAAATACACCCCATACTAGTTACAAATCTATTATAGC
>JAURVB010007150.1:0-22265 GCA_033002965.1 Piper betle
AAGCCCTTTTTCTTGCTTGGAGGTGTGCCACAGTCAAAATCACCATCCTCAGCCACTTTGATTGATTTCCAGGAGGTGAGAAAATCCTCCTCTCCTTCAAGAAGTGTGATTCTCTTTTTTGTGTCAGCAGAAACAGGTGCCTCATTTTCTGCCATCGCTTGTGACATTTGTGGAACTAAAGCTGGAGATCTTGTTCGATCGTGGGAAACCCTTGTTGTCAACCTACTGAATCGAGTTGTATACTCTTGATAGTCTGATTGTCCTAATTGCAGGTTCATGGTATCTTCCAATTGCGCCCAAGAAGATATTTCTTGATGTTGTTGCAGCACATCAAATTTCTCTGCTCGCCTGAACCAAGAATTAGGATCCTTTGAACCATCGAATTCTGGAAAACTGATCTTGGATCCCCTCACATAAGCCTCACTTGGAATGTTATGCAAGAAGCCCTCCTGGACATTCTGTCGAACAGGTTCCATGCCAAATCTGGGCGTCATGACTGGTCCTCCAAATTGCTGATGTCTACCAACAAACAACATGGCATGCTCTTCCAAATGGTTATTACCACGGATTCCCTGCAATTGTGGTCCACTCCCTGAATGCATCAAGAACTCCTCCTGTTGCAATGGATGGTGGATGCCCTGCAATTGTGGTCGTCCACTCCCTGAAGACCACATCTGCTCCTGCTGTTGAAGACTGGTGTTGATGCCCTGCACATGATCGTGGAGATCTACGCCAATTGCAGAAACCCTAACATTCGAGGTACCAATTCCCTCTCTATGCCCCAATCCATCAATTCTTGATTGTAACAATAATTCCAATTTTGCAGACATATTGGAAACAGCAGCAAGCAATTGATATTGAACCTTACGAATTTGTGCAAATTCTTCAGAATTGGATGAAGAACTCTTACCTCCCTCGCCAGGCTCTGATACCAATTTGGTAGGTTCTTCTTCACCAGCGTCGCCAAGGATTCCTTTCCCTCGACTCTGCTTCCTACTCTGCTTCACGGGCGCCATGGCGATGACGACCTGCAGGTGATGAAGATGGAATCGAAGTGGAGTTGGTATGGATGGAAGCAAGGACGGACCTTACTCCCTGGTTGTTCTTCCTGAAAAGTCGGAAGAGAATAACAAACTAAAACGAAGATTTATTATCACCCAAAGATGCCAATTACAATTCCCACACTCTGTTTTTATATCCCCTGTTTCACAAACCCCATCCCTGTTGTTTCCCTCCAACCCTTACATTCAAACGCGTGCCCATTATATTCATACCATCGAATCAGGAGCTTACTTTTAGACATAACCCAGTAACAGGATCTTGCATAAGTTTCTTCCATTGTGAATCATTACCTCAAAATCATTAATGTTGTAGGAAAAAAGCCCAGTCGAACAGAGCTGCATGTTGCTGCAAAGGGTGTAAATAAACGAAAAACTTTGTCTTTCTAGAACAAAATGGTATTTTTCAATCTAAAATAAATGCTAGAGAATTGAACATTTTGTTCTTGGAAGAAATTTGATGGGAGGAAGAAGTAGACGGAGCAGGCAGACAGATTTTATCCTGCCCGGGCTTAACAAATCAGAACTCTAGTTTTAAATATCTAAGTCTGAAAACGTACGTGGACCTTCTACGATTTAGCCATTAATATTATTTTAGTCAGTCGCCGATTTTTAAGGAGAAACTTTTTAAAACTCATTTTTGGGTTGACAACCACAATATTTTATTAGATATTTAATAAAATATAAAATTTAATGTATAATATATATTTTTATTTACAATTTTAAAATTCAGTTGAAACAAATGCACCCATACTAATTGCAAATATGATATTTAAAAATTTTCAATATAACCTTTTTGGGGAGCAATTGAGGAGTCCTCCATTGTGAAGAACATTATTACTCCAATCAATAAATATTTGTCAACAGATATAATATATATGAATGAAAGAAAAAATTAAACAACAGATGTTCTTGAAGTGGAAAACACATGAATGAAACATAGCCAATAATGATAGTTATAAATTAAAGATTGAGAAACAAAGTGAATACTTACATCCTGCCCGAAACAAAGAGGAGAAGAAGACATGCACAACAAGCGATTGGATAAATATAATATATGAATAAGAAGATGATGATATGGACTATATTGCATCAAAGGAAGAAGCCTCATATTTATAGTAGATATTGGTAGACTCATTTTGGCAACTAATAATGATAGTTATAAATTAAAGATTGAGAAACAAAGTGAATACTTACATCCTGCCCGAAACAAAGACGAGAAGAAGACATGCACAGCAAGTGATTGGATAAATAGAATATATAAATAAGCAGATGATGATATGGACTATATTGTATCAAAGAAGGAAAACTAAAAACTTACAGATGATCATGTACATACAAATGGGAATTGACGGTAAATTAGTAATAAAGTAACTAAATTTAGTGAACAATCAAGGATTGAATTATAATAGACAAATCAAATACAGTGAGTGTTGGGAAATAGACGCTTCAGCGGAAACAACCCAGAAAATATTTCCCCTCAAGATGAAATGAGAACAAATATAAGATGAATTGGAGATACTAAAAAAAATGGATGGAAACTTTTCTCTCAATTTAGAAAAAAGAAAACCAAGCTAATCGATCAACTTTGATTAAGAAATCTCTTACAATCAAGTATCGAAAAAAATCTCTTCTAACCCAAATCAGACTAATAACAAGATCTGAAAATACAATTCTTGAGAATACAATATATGAAAAATTGAGAAAACTAACATGCACCTTAAAAGAAAATTGGATCAACCTCACACCCTAAATGATGACCCCTACTTCAACTTGAGATGATGAAAACTTCTCCAAACTCTCCCTGTATGAGCCAAATGTGTTCAAAAGCTCTCAAGAGGATGTTCTGCTCTAACATCAAAATTCTCCTTTATATAGAAGGAAAACTGATATGGACTATATTGTATCAAAGAAGGAAAACTCAAAACTTACAGATGATCATGTACATACAAATGGGAATTGAATTATAATAAAGTAACCAAATTTAGTGAACAATCAAGGATTGAATTATAATAGACAAATCAAATACAGTGAGCGCACCTGTTGATACCACACACATTCCTGGAAGCAGCAAACAAATAAAATATATATAAAAAGTCAATTCATAAAACAATACCCAGAACTGGAGATTTATATCCTCCCCCACGGATCTCCCCTTCAACACTTCAAGAAGAATCTCCATTTTGCCAGAGATGAAGAAGTCGATTGTTTTTCACGGAGAAGAAGAGAGAAAAATTAAGGACGAACGTGATGGATCAAACCCACTTGTGCAAATCTCAACAGCCGGATAAACACGCTTGACTTGTCCTGAACTGTGGTTCCACCAATCATCTCCACCCCCAGGTTGCGCCATATATGGCCATGTTCCATACATGATGAACCTGGCCCGTGGGTCGAGCCCATATGACTAATTAACACTCCGGCAGTGGCTCTCTGTCAAGTTGTGTTGAGAGCATTCCAAACTCTCCACCAATGGGCTGGGAGTTTGTTGGAAGGATTCTCCGGGGAGGGGCTCCTCCCTTCTTCTCATCCCCTCCTCCTTTCTCCCTGCTTTATTCTTTCGGTGCTTATTTTCTTCTCTTCCTTTTCTTGCAACTACGAGCCTCCATTGCTCCTTCGTCAACTCGATATTTATAGTGGACGACCTAACATGTCTCCATCCGTTAGCTCCACCATTCAGGACATACAATCCTCACCCAATTTAACTCCTCCCTTATCTTCTTCCTTTGCTTTTGAAACTAGATTGCTTCTTCGACGGTGGTTGCTAGGGCTTTTGGTTCGACCATGGGCAGCATAAGTACGACCATGGTCTCCTACAAGCATGGTACCTCGACTTGTCACAGTTCGAGTCATGGATCAATTTGAGCTGAAATGGCTTATATAATTTGGTCAAACTATATATATATAATCACTCTGCACATAATTACTCACCGGTAACTTGTATTCAAAATATAATATATTAAAGTTTAAGTTTAGTTATATATATAGATCATTCAACAGTTACATGTATCACATCACACACTTTATTTAGAAAGATATCTTACAGTTCATTATGGTATGATTTTGCATAACACACCAAAGGAAAAAGCCTCATATTTACAGTAGATATTGGTAGACTCATTTCGGCACTGATCGTACCAGCGACCGAAAACAGATTATTATCTGCAAAAAAACAAATTATAGCGCACACTGGGCATAGATGGATCTATTTTACCTGTGATGTATTTTCCGGATTATCCTTCAATGCTTCACGGCGAACATCAAGGGAATGAGAATAATATGATCTTGCTGAAGGAAGGCCTCCATCATAGTATTTAATATCTCCAATTTTGTTCAATGAAACTGACAATGTATGCACAACCTGTTCAGATATTATTAATTAGCCAAACAAATCAAACATACTTTCTCGCTGTATATGACTTTTAGAAAACCCAGTAAGAAAAATAGAAGACATGTATTCACCTCCGCATCAGCAGTAGACAACTGTGACAGGAGCTCAACACACTCCCTTAAATAGTTCACAGCTGAAACACCGTCACTCATTGCACGATTGCAAACCAGCGAAAACTGGTTAGGTA
Organism: Piper betle; assembly: GCA_033002965.1. Classification (NCBI taxonomy): domain Eukaryota; kingdom Viridiplantae; phylum Streptophyta; class Magnoliopsida; order Piperales; family Piperaceae; genus Piper; species Piper betle. Next base: position 4,637 of record JAURVB010007150.1, read on the forward strand.
GTAAAGACTAAGAAAGTACTGCATAATTAAATATATCAAACAGAATTTTTCTTCTTCTTTTTTACTTCTTCTTCCACCTGATACCTCAATGGTGTTGAGGACACGGATCATGAACTACAATCCATGTGATAACAAAAAATTGCAAACAGTATTGTCACCAAAAAAAAAACATGTCTTGGAACGTAGGCAGTCTACTGCATATTGTAATTACTCACTGAGCTAGGTTATGGAGTACAAAGCTACAATCTACATTGTCCTGCAGCTAAAAGTTATCCATGAACTAAGAAAATACAACAAGAATAAGGGGAAAAATTCATTATGTTTTTTATTTTAGAAGCATGCCATTCCCTGTTCCCTTGCTCATGAATACTAATAGAAATTTCCTAGGAGGGATCTTAACGATCGAGCACAAAGCAAGGATAACTAAGCCCTACCTTTCCTCTATGCACGATGCTGCTTATCTAATTATGCAAATGGTCCTAATCGAATTCATCCAAATCAAGGCTAAAGAGGACCCCATTGTGGACAATGCTGAGATAACTAAAACCTTCCTTCTATCTGTGCACAATGCTACTTTTCTATTTAACAACATAAACACCTTCCTACTCATTGATCTTGCACCTGGTAATAATCATAATTAAGTGACATAAACAAACCAAATGAATGCTATAAAGCACAAGCATCATCACATGAAGCACACAACACTTAGCCTACCAAATCAGCAGCTCACAAGCATAACATCAAACAATAAACCTGCAATCCACAAGCTCATACTTCCATACCACAAAATTCCATTCAATAAACATAAAATTGTCGCACATATCCACAAACAACACCACACATTCCCTACCGATCACATCAATACTACTACTAGCCAAGTCATGTACAAGGGAACAAGACCTTTGGGTATGGAGATCGAAAACACGAAAAAGGCAGCGACTTTGTTCAGATGAGCTTGAAAGGGAGAGGCCAAGGGGTGGACCTGGGCACCTCCACCTTGTATTACATCCTAAGTGATGAAGTGAGGAAGTTTCAATCTAGCATGTATTACCCCTAGCTGGCAACCTCGCCGCTGGATGCTCGCTGGCCAACAATGTCGCCACCTCGGGGGCTGGGTGGGCCTGGTGGGAAATGTGCCGTACTTTCAGGCACGGGCGGCCGGGCGCGGGCGGTCGTGAGCGGGAGGAGCAACTTGGGGAGAGGGGACCACCGCGACTGCTAGCAGGGGCGGTGGGGGACTGCGGTGGGCAGGGCGTGGCGAGGGGGCAGGGCAGGGCCGGGGGCGGTGTGCGGCCGAGGGTGTTGCAGAGAACTGGCAAGATGGGGGGGGTGCGTGGGCCGCCGTGGCTGTGGGCGGGGGTGGTAGGGGATGGCGGCTGAAGGAGGGGCCAAGGGGGGACTTGGCCGGGGGCGGGACAGGGCCGGGGCCGGGGCGGCATGAACGGTGGGAGGGGGGGAAAAGGGTAAAAGCAAAATAAAGAGTGTGGGCCGTTGGATTTATCTAACGGCCCACAATCAAATACGCTGCTATGCGCTGCCTTTTGATGCAGTGCATAGCAGCATCTTCCTATATATATATTATTCAAGACTGATATTTTCTCTTTCCGATGTTGATATTTTTGTTTTAACTAAATGTTTGATTAGGATGATGGCATCAGAGATAAAATTGAGGTTGATGTAGAGAAACCCAAGGAAGCTCCTCGGTCCTGATCACATAGTAACTCAATTTCATAATCACATACATTTACAAATAATAAGAAATATACTTTGAACGTATTATTTTTAGTAATACTTTTTAGTTTTACAAGTTCTTGAGTTATACTTGATATTATTTTGTATACAGTGTGGTGGTGGCATCAAAAGAGCTTGAGTAAAGTTTGTGGAAAGGGGTTGAGCATGGTATTGGGAAGAAGATCAGGCTCATTGATGAACCACCCAGTTTAGATCAGGAGGACACTATTCCTTGCTCTACTCATCATGTATGTGTATTTTTGCCATATATACTACACATTTCTTGCTCATAGTGTTCTTTCTCTTTGGACTTTACATTAATTTGTGTAATTTTTCTGTGTCTATCTATTACTATTGCAGATTGGAGATGATCCACATGGAGTGTCCTTCGAGTCTAAGAAGACTAGCCTTTGTGACAAACTCTTGAAGGAGGCTGAACACTACCAATTGCCCAAGTATAGGACAAATACAAAGGTGTTGGTCACAACCAAATTAAATTGCAAGAAGACTCCTTCGTCTCACTCAAGGGTACCAAGATCATTATCCCCTTTAACTACTGATCATGTATTGACTAACAATGCTATATATGTTACACTAACAATTATATGTGTGGTTGACAGATTCTTAAAAAGCTTCGAAGCATGGGAACCAAAAACAAGAGACGCTTGCAAGCTACCAGGACGATCTCCACAAGATGCTCATAATCAAATATTGCAACCTACGAATGAATTCTTCATAGATGTTATATGTATTCTTTATTGTATTCAAATATTGGCAGTGTTTTATTTTACATAGCAATGCCAAATGTCCCCCCTGTCTTTTGTAATTAAATTTCTAGTTAATAAAATAGGAGGAATTTATTGAATATTCCATTCAATTGTACAAGATGATTAAGATGAATTCATTCAATATTCCTTCTCTAAAATGATGGAATCTGTATTCTTTCTAACTCTTGCTGCATTTTCCCACTGCAAAGCCCCTGCATACATGCTAGATAATAGACTGTTGTGAGAGTCCAAGCGCAAAGAGCTGTCTCTTACATAACCTCTAAACATGATATTATAAAGAAAAGTAGATGACTGATCAACCTGGTCGAAAATTGAGCTGGCATAGTCCATCTGCCATAAGATCTTGTGACACAAGGACATCCTGGCGAAGCCCAACTTTTAGGATATGCGTGAAAATCAAACCGGATATCCCAAACCAAAAGAAAACTCTGGCATGTGTTGTACTGCCTTTCTTTAATTGTTGTGGCAGCATGTGCTTATTACCGGGTTTTAACAAATCATCAAAAAATTGTAATTATTCATCGTAATTCTAATTTAATGTCCTTAAATTATTTTTCAAAAGTGATTTTGAAAGTTCTAACCTCAAAGTTTCTTTCCTCGGGTGATGTCTACTTAATCCATCATCTATTAATATTATTCGTAATGACCTGGCCCAAGTTTAAATTTATTAGCCTTAAGTTATCTCTTCAACACGGCTGAGCATTCATCAAACCTGCACTGCAATGTCCAGTGTTGCAGGTTGTTGTTTCTTTGTAAAATTTACTGGTCGCCACCATTTTTTATTCTCTGCATAAACCGTAGATTAGATCATATGATTGCATCCGTTGATCCGCCGATGAGTTAGAATGAATGCTTTTGGAGCGAGGCTTGACCCATTGCTAAAACCATAATTTTAACATCATTGGAAGGAAACTAGACCTCTCCCACTTATGACAATACAACTTCCGCAACAAATCATATTTGCCAAAATATCACAAACTCATACATAAGAGTAGCCTATTGCAAACTTGCACAACAAGTAACGGCATAATTCAAAAACTTGAAATTTGGGCTCGACTCGGCATATTAAAGAGTGGAGTCGGCTTAAAGTTGACTCCAAGCTGACTGGAGTCATTTATATTAAATTTTTATTTATATGAATTAAAAATTATATGCAATTAGCATATATTGTTCTTTTGACACTTGAAATTGATAAAGACATGATTTACATTACTTAAAAAATATTAATCTAGCTGATTTAAAAAAATTCTATAATAACTTTTATAATATGATTTAGGGAGTCAATTACTAAATTAATCATTATAAAGTCATTCAGTATGTTTAACTTAAAAAGCTATGGAGTGGAATCAACTCATAGAGTTTTTAAAATTAAAAAAGAGTTTAAGACCACTAAGGCCAACGAGGGGGAGTTTTGGGTGTGGAGCTCGTGAACGTGGTTAGAAATTATTAATTAACTCATTCGTTGGCTGAAATTTACAACCTTATTTTAAAAAGTTACCTCTTTCTAATAAATTAGTATTAGCTAAAAAATATTACTATTTATTTTAATAGCGGTCTACCCCTTCACTTTTATATAAATATTTAATACCCTAGAGGGGGTGCCAGACATGGGTTTAAGAATTAGTATTTGATTGTAAAAAGCTTGATAAAGTCCTATAATCTAACTAGACTAGGACACCGTATCAAGGAGTGGATGGCCGGGACGTAAAGTTGAAGAGGCAAAGGAAGGGTGGCCGTGGTAATGGGTGAGAGGCAGTGGCATTCTTGAGCAGGAAGAGTATCTATTCTTCAGTTGAGGTGGGTTGTCGTGTGGGTAACAAATACAAGCACTATTTTGGTCAAAAATCCTTTTAGGAGCAACTGATATCATTAATGTATATTTAGCTTACGTGACATGATGTAAAATATATAATAAAATTGTGTGATTATAATTGATAAAGAGTTAGTTAATCATATAGTTATGTTGTAAATTCCAGCTTATTAGAATAAAATAAAATCTCTTTAAAAAAATCTTACTCATTTTTCTTGCATTTTCGTTAAGAAATTTTGTAGAAATGATATATCTGGGGAACCACTTGGTAGAACACTTAGTTGCAAGTCACTATTATAAACCCAAAAAATAGATAACCTTTTAGTACAAAATTAATGTGGATTTGATGGACATTACATTTCTTTTGTGGTAACCAAATAGGGTTTCTTTAGTTTAATTTATTTTGGTTTTTATATATAAGTAATTGTATTGAATATTTGGGTAGACCAGAGCAAAGAGTGCAAGAAGACTGACCATGGAATTGGAGCCAGATATAATGGTGGGTGGGTGGGGTGGGGGGGGTTGAAATGAATGAGCTGAAATTTCATGGAAAATGCATGCACATGGACATAATAGTAGGGCTGTTCATGGGCCGGTCCGAGTCAATTTTTCTAAAGCTCGTAACCGGCTCGTTTATGATTTTAACGAGTTCGAGTTTTATTCGGTCCAGGTCAGGTTCTTACAATTTCGAGTTTGAGTCGGTTTGCGTAAAAAACGATGGATCTGAGCTCGACCCGAGCCCGTATAAAAGCAAAACTTGAGCCATTTCGAGTTTTTGATTAGGGTTTGGGATGGGGCAAGGAGTGGCCGTGGTTTCGGAGATGTTGTGGCGGCTGGTGGCCGGCGACGAACGACGGGCAGTGACGGGTGATGGGCGGCGACGGGTAGTGATGGGCGACAGGCAACGGGCAGTGACAGGCGACGGGTGGCGACAACAGGCGATGGGCAACTGCAGGGAACAAGCGACGGCGGGCGACGGGTAGCGACAAGCGACAGTGGGCGACAGGTAGCGACGAGCGACGGCGAGAGACACTGGGCGACAAGTAGTGACGGGGTGGGGGACTTTTTTGTCGTTCATTTTTTCCGTAAAATGAGAAATCTTTCCCTTCTTATCCTATGGATTTCATTATTTTTGTGTCTATCTTTTTATAATCTTATATTTTTTATCTTGTCATCTAACTTTGTACTCTTTGCAGCAAGGCGACGGGCAGCGTTGGGCGATGGCGGGCTATAGGCAGCAACGGCGGTGTGGATTTTTTTTGTCGTTCATATTTTTCCATAAAAATGAGAAATCTCTCCCTTCTTAATTCTTAGTCTAGATAGTAGTATGGATTTCAATATTTTTGTGTCTATCTTTTTATAATCATACATTTTTTACTTGTCATTTAATTTTGTACTTTTTTTAAAGCTTAAGCGTGATCAATCTATCCATTGTTGTCTACCTGTGCTATATCTGATATTAATTTCAATATTATCATTCTTTCCCTTTCTATGAAGCTTGTTTTTTAGCCAATCATAAAGTCAAAATCGTTAAATTTTTTATTGAAGAGATCAATTTGAAAGGTGCTATCCCTCAAATTGGATCCATCATCTTCCTTCAGATTGTAAATGGACAGAATGTACTTCATCAGCAAATGGAAGAAAAAGAAACTGATATTCACTTAGAAGACAAAATTTAACTCAGGTTCCTAACAATTTAGAATCCAACCGCTGGAATTAAAATGATCCAACGGTTGGATAGAATCCAACCATCGAAAAAATGAACCCAGATCTCTCTGCAGCGTTAACTGCCCTTTAAATCCAATTCAGATTGTGGCGCGAAAAAACAGGGGCGAGGTGGAAGGGGCAATGGCAAATGCGTAATAAAAATTTGACTCACTCCCGAGTCAATATTACAAAATAAATTTTAAAAATAAAATACTATAAAATAAAAATTTGACTCGCTCCGGCTCGAGTCAATACTACAAAATTGATTTTTAAATTTTTTTAAAAAATACAATACCATAAAATAAAAAACTTGACTCTCTCCCGTGCGGAATTAAGTCAAGTTTTAATTACAAAATAAATTTTTAAAAAATAAAATAATTCGCTAATAAAAACTTGACTCGCTCACAACTTACTCATTTCTCGAGTCAAGTTTTTAATATTTTTAATTTTTTTTAAATTGACTCGATTCAATAAAAATTATTTTTTAAAATTTATTTCTTAATAATGACTCCATTCGCAATAAAAAACTTGACTCGGTCCTTACCTGAGTCAATATTACCAAATAAATTAAAATAACAAAATAATTTTGTAATGAAAACTTGACTCGGTCGAGCATGAGATTGAGTCAATATTATGAAATAAATTTAAAAAATAAAAATTTATTTTTAATTAAAACTTGACTCGATCCTATGTGGGATCGAGTCAAGTTTTTATTACAAAATTTTTTATATTTTTAAATTGATTTCATATTAATAAATTAAAAAAATAAAATAATTTTATAATAAAAACTTAACTCGATCCCGCCCAGGATGGAGTCAATATTATGAAATAAATTAAAAGAGTGAATTTTAAAATATTAAAAATATTAAAAATTTGACTCGAGAAAGGAGCGAATCGTGAGCTAGTCAAGTTTTTATTACGGAATTATTCTTATTTTTTAAAATTTATTTTGTAATTAAAACTTGACTTGATCCTGCACGGGATCGAGTCAACTTTTTATTACAAAATTATCTTATATTTTTTAAATTTATTTCATAATATTAAAAACTTGACTGAAGAAATGAGCGAGTCAAGTTTTTATTACTGAATTATTTTATTTTTTAAAATTTATTTTGTAATTAAAACTTGATTTGATCCCGGGCGGGCGGGAGCGAGTCAAATTTTTATTTTATAGTATTTTATTTTTTTAAAATTATTTTTAATATTTATTTCGTAATATTGACTTGGGAATGAGTCAAATTTTTATTACGAATTTGCCCCTATTTTTTCGCGCCACCGTCGCCGGTGCTGTTGATGACGCCGGCGTAGGGTTGGGGCGAAACGGGCAGAGAGGGGGAGGGAAACGGGGCGGCAGGGGGAAACGGCGCAGGGCAGGGGCGAAACTGGGGGAGGGGGTTGAAACAGGGCGCGGGGGGGGGGGGGGGGTGAAGTTCGGCCTTGGCGGCGAGATCGGATGGACACCTGGGTAGACGCTCAGCCGCAGCGGGGCAGGGGCGGGGACGGGGAGAAGAGGGGAAGTAAGGAGGGGGCAAAGGCAGCCGATGAGGGGGGGGGAACTGGGCGGGCGGGGCAGCGGCGGCTGGCATGTCGGCGGTGGCGGGCTGGCAGGCGGGAAGAAGTGGGAAAGGGAGTGGGCCTGATTGGCTGGGGGAGAAGGATGGGGGAGCCGTTGGATTACAATCCAACGGCTCCCCTTCCATGCGCTGCCAATCAAGGCACGTAATATATATATATATCTTTCCAAGGTCACGTTATTTTGTTGTAATTGGATTTATTGGGCAAGTGCACAATATTTAGCCAAGGTCATCAAACCCATCGTCATCAAGATTCTTGCCCTCTACAGATATGTCCAAACGATTGGATAGGTTGGATAGATCTTTCTGCAGCGTTAATTGCCCTCTAAATATACATATATATCTTTCCAAGCATCTCATAATCATATTAACTGTCCACTTCAAGTCCTAGAGCAGCGCCTTTTGTTTTAATTGGATTTATTGGGCAAGTGCACGATATTTAGACAAGGTCATCAAACCCATCGTCATCAAGATTCTTGCCCTCTGCTCTTCTTTTAATTTAACATCAATAACTCTGGTAAGGAAGCTTTTTCATATTATACATACATGGTTAATGAATTTTGGCACTTGGTTAAGGAAAAAGATATACTGTTCCATGTTACAGACAAGTGAACAGCACAAGTGAACTTCACGATAGAACTTGGCGATTGATATAAGGTACGGCAAATAGCTGGTCGACCCATTTGTCATTGCACATCTTATAACAAGTTAGTCTCAAAAAATCAACAAGAATTGATTTTATCCGGCATAAATATATATTACTCGAGCACAAAGTTCAAAATTACACGGTTAATCACTAGTATTTTTTTAATAGTTAGTATTTTTTTTATTGATATATGAAAATTTTGATAATTGATTATATTCTTCCATGCATGATTAATCACTAGTATTTTCTTGATAGTTAGTATTTTTTCTTAATAGATTAAATTATTTATAATTAATTAGATTCTTCCATGCATGGTTAATCACTAGTATTTTGTTCATAGTTAGTGTTTTTTTCTAAATACATGAAACTTTTTATAGTTGATTATGTTGCTTAATGAATGGTTAGTCACTAATATTTTCTTGATAGTTAGTATTTTTTTATTAATATATGAAATTTTTGATAGTTGATTATATTTATCCATGCATCGTTAATCACTAGTATTTTCTTGATAGCTAATATTTTTTTCTTGAAATATGAAATTTTTGATAGTTGATTATTTTCATCCATGAATGGTTAATCACTAGTATTTTCTTGATAGTTAGTATTTTTTTTCTTCATATAGGAAATTGTTGATAAATAATTATATTCTTCCATGCATGGTTAGTCACCAATATTTTCTTTATAGTTAGTATTTTTTTTCTTGATATATGAAAAAAATTTTTGTGCATGGTTAATCGCTAGTATTTTCTTGATAGTTAGTACTTTTTTTCTTGATATATATTCACCAAGTACTTCTATAATTTTTTCTTGGTTTTTATGCAAAAGGCGAATGGAGGACATGGGTGTTGAGAAAAAGAGCGGCAATAAAAGAAAGAAGTTGGTTAAGTTAACTATTAAGATTGGCGCCATTGTCATAGCAGTTCGCCATGTTCATGTTGCCAAAAGTTTATTTCCTCTTCTAGATAAGGTGTGTACTAATTTATATACAATATATTCATTCTAGATTCATGTATAACCTTTACGAATACTTATTCATCAATATTCATATATATTAGATGGTTTTTCTGATCAAGTATATTTGTTAATCCTATTGTATGAATCCTGACTAATTGTTCATTATTGCGATTAACTATCAAGTCATTGGTTTAAGGTGCGATTTGGTTTCTGATGCTGATATTTTTGCTTCAACTAAATGTTTGATAGGATAGTGACACTAGAGATAAAATTGAGGTTGATGCAGACAAGCCCAAGGAAGCTCCTTCATGTGCTTCAGATCATGTACTTACTCAATCCCATAGTCACATACGTTTAAAATTAATAAGAAAGATACTTTGCATATATTATTTTAGGTAATACTTCCTTGTTTTCCAAGTTCTTGAGTTATACTTGATATTATTTTGTACACAGTTTGGTGGCAGTGTCAAAAGAGCTCGAGTAAAGTTTGTGGAGAAGGGGGTTCAGCATGGTATTGTGAAGAAGATCAGGCTAATTGATAAACCACCTAGTTTGGATAAGGCAGACACTTCTCCCTCCTCTATTCACCATGTATGTGTATTTTCGCCATATACTACACATTTCTTGCTCATGGTATTCTTTCTTCTTGGACTTTACATTAATCTGTGTAATTTTTTTGTGTCTATCTGTTACTATTGCAGATCGGAGATGATCAACATGGAGTGACCTTCGAATCTAAGAAGACTAGCCTTATTAATGAACTCTTGAAGGAGGCTGAACACTTCCAATTGCCCAAGTACAGGACAAATACGAAGGTGTTGGTCACAACCAAATTAAATAGCAAGAAGACTCCTTCGTCTCGCTCAAGGGTACCAAGATCAATATCCCTGTTAACTAGCTGATCATATATTGAATATCAATACTATATATGTTAAACTAACAATTACATGTGTGGTGGACAGATTCTTAAAAAGCTTCGAAGCATGGGAACGAAGAACAAGAGAAGCTTGCGAGCTACCAGGTTGATCTCCACAAGATGCTCATTTTGAAATATTGCAAGCTACAAATGAATTGACCATAGATGTTATATGTATTCTCTACTCTATTCAAATGTTGGCAATTTTTTATTTTACAAGGCAATGCCAAATGTCCCCCCTGTCTTTTGTAATTTAATTTCTAATTAATAAAATAGGAGGAATTCATTCAATTGTACAAGATGATTAAGATGAATTCATTCAATATTCCTTCTCTAAAATGATGGAATCTGTATCCTCTCTAACTCTTGCTGCATTTTGCCACTGCATACATTCTAGATAATAGACCGTAGTCGTCGGTGTTGTGAGAGTCCAAGTGGAAGAGCTGTCTCTTACATAAACTCTAGACATGATATTATAGAGAAAAGTAGATGGCTCATCAACCTCGTTGAAAATTGAGCTGGCATAGTTCATCTGCCCTCACTGTGAAAGAGCACATGCTGCCACAAGATCTTGTGATACAAGTACATCCTGGTGAAGCCCAACTTTTAGGAATATGTGCATGAGCCTGCATGAACTCCACCAAGTTCTTGCATTTTTGCAGGGAAAGGCCTTCGTGTTCCCCCAACCTCACTCTTGAATTGGATGCTGGAAACTCAAACGTCGGAAGGGAATGGGACTGTTAAACTATAATTGATTTGACCATCATCACATTGTTTTACCATCTTCGGATCAATTCTTTAACTTGGCTCAAATGAAAAACAAATACGAACCTGTCAACAAAAAAAGAAAAGACAACCTTGAAATTTGTATATTTCAGACAATCAAAAACCAATCAGGAGCATACTTTTAGACATAACCCAGGAACAGGATCTTGCAGAAACTTCTTCCATTGTGAATCATTACCTCAAAATCATTGACTTTGTAGGAAAAATGCCCAGTCGAAAAACTTGTCTTTCTACAACAAAATGGTACTCTTCAATCTAAAATAACTACTAGAGAATTGAACATTTTGTTCTTGGAGGAAATTTGATGGGAGGCAAAATTAGATGGCGCTGGCGGACTGTGACATAGTGCGAGGGTGAGAGGTATTAGTCGGTAGCCGATTTTTAATCAGAAACTTTTTAAAAACTCAGTTTTTGGTTCACAACCACAATATTTTATTGGATATTAAATCAAATATAACTTTTAATGTATAATAAATATATTTTTTTATAATTTTAAAATTCACTTGAAACAAATACACCCCATACTAGTTACAAATCTATTATAGCAAATACGATATTGTAAATTTTTCCATATAACCTTTTTGGGGAGCAAATGAGCTGTGCTCCATTGTGAGGAACATTATTACTCCAATCAACTAATACATTATGTAAATGAAATTTTTCCCATAGTGGCTTCGAGGAGAGTACTTTATATCCATATGTGGCCATAGGCCAGAGCTTTTTGAAGAAAAATAAAGATAAGACAGTATAATTGACTATGCTTTTACACCTTGTTTTAACAAATCAGCATAAAATTGTAATTATTCGGCATAATTCTAATTTCTTAGCCACTTCACCACTGCCGATTGTCGCTACTGAGCCCCGCCGTGCTGTCGCCGTGTCACCCCGAGCACCTCTGCCCACCGCCCAATCTACTCGATGCCAAATAGCCAGCCCCTAGCTCTTGCCGTCCCTACACCACTCTGCCACACTCCACGCTGCTCCGCCGCCGCCATGCAACCGTCTCCGTTCCAACGATCTTGCTGTCCCTCCACCGCCGTGTATCGCTGCCTTGACAGGACAAACACCGCTGCTTGAGGTAGGGCACCATTGCATGTCACCTATCCAGCCACCAGTGACCATCGTCGCTACCATCCAGTCCCAGCCAAGACGTCACAAACCCTTCCATGACCTTCCACGACATTCCCCGACCAGAGCAGAGCCCATTGTTGCCCATCCTAGCCGGATCACTTCACCCCATTACTAACCACCATTTTTTTCCATATTTCGACAGGCTTCCGCTTCCACCAACCTCATTCACGTCATAGACTTGTCAGGCTCACTGAGCTGGTGCCAAGGGTACCCCATATTACCACCATCCCACCGGTTAGCCGCCGCCGGCAACATTTGCCTGCAAACCATTGGAAAGCTACCTGGAAACTGCCAAAAATTGCCGGAAAGCCGGATCTACTATAATTAGCTAGATCTACTGAACTCATCCAGTAGAACCCGATTGAACTATATACGCCGCCAAGGGCCGAAGTCAAGGTCGGAGACACGCGACCAAACCCTAACCAGTCATCGATTGTCATTGATCATCTTCTGACGACCCAAGGTATAACTACCTCTGATTTAATTATTTAAATTTGATGATGGTTAGCATGATATGTTAGGATTGATTATTTGTCATGATGAATATCTAATTGTGAATGAAATGATGATTTGTATGATTTGATTGATATTGAATGAATGCTAATGATTTAATTAGGTAAATTAAATTTGAACTTGCTAATTGATTGCAACATAACTTAGAAAAACATAATAAAATTGGTGTGAATAGGATGAGTTAGGTATATTTTTATTATGACAAGGATTGTTGATTGTTTGATGGATGATGATTGTATTGTGACTGTGATGTTCACAATGACTTTGATGCATCATTTAATTAGTGGGCATTAGTTTCTAAATTTGAAATGTAGGTACGGAGTAAGAGCTCGCTGCCTAGGTGCTAGGACGCGTTCGAAGCTCCTAGGTCTATTTAGGACTTGTTCGTTGTTTTACGCTCTATTCCATTATATGTTTGTTTTATTACTTGCAAGATAGGTTAAGTTATCCCGCTTAATCTGGGTTATTTAATCAATTGATTTTCTGGATTAATAACCATCAGGGATGAGATCCTTCAAATTTGATTTCAAAAATAAGATCTACCGCAATTTGCCTTTGAGAATATTATATAAATCCCTTCCCAGACTTATATATAGTTTTATCGAGTTTTCAGTGAGACGAGAGATGGGACAAATCGACTCAAACGTACCATGAACAGGTGCACGTGCAAGTCAAAGCAGGCTCTAGATTAATGAGAGGATTATTCCAATCTTGAGGGACACTGACAACTCTCATTTTGAGTTCCTCACAGCTGGAGAAACCTAGAGGTTTACAGGTGCTATTTTGTACAATGCATGTCCGGACTGTCTGAGAATACTTGGCTTTCGTGCTCAAGGCGAGAAGAATTATCGAGGAAAGAAGATGGCTTAGGATATACTGATAGTCTCAAGGGACCAAGAAAATGAGAAAATGCCAGATAAGCATCAAACCAATCAGTTCAAGATGCTATCGGGTCTACAGCTTAGTGGCTCCTCAGTAAATGCCCTTAGGAGTGTTTACGAGAAGTATATAAATGTTTTTATTCAAAATGAGAGTCATCTCTCATTTGCCAGTTTACTGTGCAATTATATTTTTTGACCAGTAATACTCGTTACTAACGTTTCTTTTAAATACTGAAACGTCAGCTTGGATGGAGGAATAGTGACCTACCTTGCCCTCACACACTCACGCTCATTGACGTTTTGGTTCAATTTGCGAGAGAGTTGGATTTGGGGTATCACACAACAATTTCTTTGCTATACGCGCAATTTGTTTAGTGAATATGCCATTTATTTATTTCTGAAAAAGAAAAAATAATTATGAAGAATTACGCAGTTCATTTTACAAGTTCCAAATTTTTGTTAAAAAATAAATTCTCAGTCATCAACCAATATTAGTTATAGTTCTTAATATTCTAATTCTATATAATTCATTTCTTAAAACTTGTCAAACCTTCTGTCTTTATTTTAGAATTTGTGAACTTTTTTCAACAATTTGAAGTGTCTCCTTGCATGCAGTTTATCTTTTCACATGCAAAGTCCTTCCTAGTACAAAATCATGAAAATTGTAATTTGACAATGTATACTTTAATTTTGCTCAGAGTTTTTGTGGGCCCATGCTAAGATTATAATATTTTCTGGTCGTCTAAACTTGTAGTTGGGTTTTTTTAACAAATTTCCTTGATTAACTTCGTTATCTTAAATTCTTAATTGCTAGGGATGATGAAGTATATTTGTTAACCATATTAGATATAATTATTGGAGAAATTTGGTAAGTGCTAGCATATATACTTAGATATATATATATATATATAATAATAATATATATAGACGGTCGTAGTATACCAGGGAAGGTGGTATTAACTCATCCCAAATTAGCAGTTAACTAGATATTGAAGAAGCCATTGAAGTGAGTCTCAAATTTTGTTTCGAACGTGAAGAAATTTTGATGGTTGATTATATTCTTCCATGCATGGTTAATAACTCGTATTTTTTTCTTGATATATATTTACCATGTTCTTTTATAAATTTTTTCTGGGTTTTCAAGCAAAACGCTAGTAGAGTACCTGGGTGAAAGCGGTGATGAAAAAAGAAGTTGGTGAAGTTCACTATTAGGATTGGCGCCATTGTCATAGGAAGCCGCCATGTTCCTTCAGCCCGAAGTTTATTTTCTGTTCTTGATCAGGTGTGGACTAATTTATATACAATATATTCATCCTTGATTCTTGCATAACATTTTCCAATAACTGTTCATCATTATTCATATATATTAGATTGTTCTTCTGGTCAGGAATATTTGTTAATCCTGTCATATGAATCATGACTAATTGTTCATTATTGTGAATAAATATCAAGTCATTGGTTTAAGTTGTGATTTGGTCTCTGATGCGGATATTTTTGTTTGAACTAAATGTTTGATAGGATGGTGGCACCGGAGAGGAAACTGAGGTTGATGCAGACAAACCCGACAAAGCTCCTTCCAGTGCTCCTGATCAAGTGCTAACTCAATCCCATGGCCACATACATTTAAAAATAATAATATATATACTTTGCATATATTATTTTTAGTAATATTTCCTAGTTTTATAAGTTCTTGAGTTATACTTGATATTATTTTGTATACGGTGTGCTTGACGGCATAAAAAAGTTCGAGTAAAGTTTGTGGAGAAGGGGGTTCAGTATGGTATTGGGAAAAAAATTAGGCTCATGGAGAAACCTCCAAGTTTAAATCATGAGGACACTGCTCCCTGCTCTACTCATCAAGTACGTGTATTTTTGCCATAATATACACATTTCATGCTGGTGGTGTTCTTTCTCCTTGGAGTTTACATTAATCTCGGTAATTTTTCTATGTCTACCAATTACTATTGCAGGTTGGAGATGATCATCATGTATGTGTCCAAATTTTATTTTTACAACTCAGGTTCATTATCAAAACCAATAGAACAGTTGCAAATACGGATTCAGCTTAGTTGGATTGTCATGGTAAAATTAACGCTACACACTAATGCCAAGATGTACTGTGTGGCAATGGCTACCAATAATCCCCACAAGAACAATTCCCTTCTCTAAAATGATGGAATCTGTATCCTTGCTAACTCCTGCTGCATTTTCCCACTGCAAAGCCCCGGCATACAAGCTAGATAATAGACTGTAGTCCTCGGTGGTGTGAGAGTCCAAGCGCAATAGCTGGCTCTTACATAACCTCTAATCATGATATTAGAAAGAAAAGTGAATGGTCGAAAATTGAGCAGGCGTTGTCCATCTGCCCCTACTGTGAAAGAGCACATGCTACCACAAGATCCTGTGATACAAGGACATCCTCGGGAAGCCCAACTTTTAGGATAGGTGCATGAACCTGCTAGAACTCGTCCAAGCACTTTTGCAAATCTCAACAGCGGGATAAACATGCTTGACTTGTCCTGAACTGTGATTCCACCAATCATCTCCACCCCTAGGTTGCGCCATATATGCCCATGCTCCATACATAACGAACCTGGCCTGTGGGTCGAGCCCATATGAATAATTAACACTCGAGCGGTGGCTCTTTGTCAAGTTGTGTGGAGGACATTCCAAAATAGGCTTGGAGGTTGCTGGAAGGATTCTCGGGGAGGGGCTCCTCCCCTTCTCCTTGCTCAACCCCTCCTCCTTTCTCCCTGCTTCTTTCTTTCCGTGCTTATTTTCTTCTCTTCCATTTCTTGCAACGACAAGCCCCCATTGCTCCCTCATCAACTCGATATTTATAGAGGACGACCTAACATTTCTCCTTCGATTAGCTTCAGGGCATACAATCCTCACCCAGTTTAACTCCTCCCTTATCTTCTTTTTTCGCTTTTGGAACCGCCTGGACTGCTTCTTCAACGGTGGTTGCTACCGCTTTTGGTTCGGCCATGGTCTCCTACAAGCATGGTACCTCAACTCGTCACAGGTTCGGCTAGTGTTAGTTATGGCTTGACCATGTTTGACTCCTGGATCAATTCAAGCTGAAATGGTTTATATAATTTGGACAAACTTTATATATATATATATATATATATATATATAATAAATATAATTTAAAACAAAATTTAAATAATTTTTGGTTCAGCTACTAATAATGACCCACATTCAATATAATTGGACCCAAATCCTATATTTTGGGGTCCAATTGGGTCGAGTACCTCATTTACCTGACCCGTGGCAACCTTTGATAAGGAATAAAGAGATCTTCGAATTCATATCCGTCAATAATTATATCCAAAATTTCATACTTGTAGCACCAAATTCCTAAATGATAAGAGGATGAGACCTCAAGACCTCCTCTTTTGACACGTCACCACTTTTCAATCCAACCACTCTTTTTTTAACATATACAACATTGTTAATCAGAATAATGTGGCAATTGCTATTTTCACTGTAGAGCAAATAATTTTCATAAAGATAGTGATATTTTGAAAGATCATTCCAACAACATTAAATATAATTCACCAGTGACATGTATCACATATACACCAGTTAAATATAATTCACCAGTTAAATATAATTCACCAGTTACATGTTTAAAATTTAAGGTTTTAAGTTTAGTTACATATACATCATTCACCAGTTACATGTATCACATCCCACACTTTATTTAGAAAAATATCTTACAATTCATTATGATATGATCGTGCAAACCGAAAAGGGAAAAAAGGAAATTCTTCAGGAAGCCCCACTCATCTAACTAGCTTCCTCTACTAATTGGAGGCATATATGCCAAGCAAGGCTAGATCAGAGCATGTGTGTCACTCAGAGCAAAATTATTTAGAAGTTCAAACACTGCATACTCACGGTGTCAAACAAAGTGAAAATATACAATTAATTTAAACTACATTAGTACAAGGTTTTCAATTAACTTAAAATTAAGTAGATCTTTGATTTTGCCAAAGACGAGCTGCTGCTAGCCACTTTTTCAAATGGATAGAACTGTTTCAGTGCTGAAAAAACTAACTTTGATTGGGCGCATAAGCTGAGATTTGACATGCACAACATTTTCAATATCTACGCCACAGAGTGGGCAATCCTTGAAACGCAAAATGCAAACTCTGTCACCAAACAGACATTGTCTGTAAATTTC
>JAURVB010007153.1:0-27932 GCA_033002965.1 Piper betle
TTCGATTGTGATTGTCTGAAATATACAAATTTCAAGCTTGCCTTTTCTCTTGTTGGAGACAGGTCGTATTTGTTTATCATTTGTGCCAAGTTAATGAATTAATCCGATGCTGGTAAAACAATGTGATGATGATCAAATCATCTCTAGTTCAGCAGTCCCATTCCCTTCCGACGTTTGAGGTTCCAGCATCCAATTCAAGAGTGAGGTTGAGGGAACACGAAGGCCTTTCCCTGCAAAAATGCAAGAGCTTGGACGAGTTCTAGCAGGTTCATGCACATATCCTAAAAGTTGGGCTTCCCCAGGATGTCCTTGTATCACAGGATCTTGTGGAAGCATGTGCTCTTTCACGGTGGGGGCAGATGGACTACGCCTGCTCAATTTTCGACCATCTACTTTCCTTTCTAATAGCATGATTAGAGGTTATGCAAGAGACAGCTCTTGCGCTTGGACTCTCACAACACCGAGGACTACAATCTATTACATAGCATGTATGCAGGGGCTTTGCAGTGGGAAAATGCAGCAAGAGTTAGAAAGGATACAGATTCCATCATTTTAGAGAAGGGAACTATTCCTACCTGATGATCATTTCCATGTTGATCATCTCCGACCTGCAATAGTAAAAATAAACACAGAAAAATTACCCAGATTAATGTAAACTCCAAGGAGAAAGAATACCAAGAGTATGAACTGTGTAGTATATGGCAAAAATATACATACATGATGAGTAGGACAGGGAGTAGTGTCCTCCTGATCTAAACTTGGAAGTTTTTTAATGAGTTTGATCTTCATCCCAATACCATGCTCAACCCCCTTCTCCACAAAGATTACTCGAACTGTTTTGATGCCGCCACCACACTGTATACAATAATATCAAGTCTAAATCAAGAATTTGTAAAACTAGGAAATATTACTAAAAATAACATATGTGACGTGTATTTATTATTATTTTCAAACGTATGTGACTATGGGATTGAGTAAGTACGTGATCCGGGGCATAGGAAGGAGCTTCCTTGGGCTTGTCTGCACCATCCTTAATTTTATCTCCGGTGCCACCATCCTATCAAACATTTAGTTAATGCAAAATATCACCATCAGAGACCAAATAGCAATGACTTGATAATTATTTAAACTCGGGCCAGGTTGTTACGAATAATATTAATAGATGATGGCATGAAGTAGACATCACTAGATCTATGACCCGAGGAAAGAAACTTTGAGGTTAGAACTTTCAAAATCACTTTTGAAAAATAATTTAAGTCCATTAAATTAGAATTACACTGAATAATTACAATTTTTTGATGATATGTTAAAACCGGGTAATAAGAACATGCTGCCACAAGAATTAAAGAGAGGCAGTACAACACATGCCAGAGTTTTCTTTTGGTTTTTGTGGTCGCTGGGCAAGGGTCCTACTTTGGTTTTTGTTTGGGATATCCGGTTTGATTTTCACGCGTATCCTCAAAGTGGGGCTTCCCCAGGATGTCCCTGTGTCCCAAGATCTTATGGCAGATGGACTATGCTATCTACTTTTCTTTATAACATCATGTTTAGAGGTTATGTAAGAGACAGCTCTTGCGCTTGGACTCTCACTACAGTCTATTATCTAGCTTGTATGCCGGGGCGTTGCAGTGGGAAAATAATATTAAGTATAACATCACGAACATATAAAACTCTTTATAACATCATGTTTATAACTCTTTTTACGCCGCTAGCACAATGTATACAAAATAATATTAAGTATAACTCACGAACATATAAAACTAGGAAATATTACTAAAATTAACATTATGTGAAGTATATTTATTATTATTATTAAATGTATGTGGCCATGGGATTGAGTAAGCACTTGATCAGGAGCATAGGAAGGAGCTTCCTTGGGTTTGTCTGCATCAACCTCAATTTCCTCTCCGATGCCACCATCCTATCAAACATTTAGTTCAAACAAAAATATCAGCATCGGAGACCAAATCACATCTTAAACCAATGACTTGATATTTATTCGCAATAATGAACAATTAGTCACAATTCATATGACAGGATTAACAAATATAGTTGATCAGAAGAACAATATAATATATATGAATAATGATGAATAGTTATTGGAAAAGGTTATGCAAGAATCAAGGATGAATATATTGTATATAAATTAGTACACACCTGATCAATATCAAAAATTAAACTTCGGGCTGAAGGAACATGGCGGCTTCCTATGACAATGGCGCCGATCCTAATAGTGAACTTCACTAACTTCTTTTTTCATCACCGCTCTCATTTTCAACACCCAGGTACTCTATTAGCGTTTTGCATGAAAACCTAGAAATAAAATTATAAAAGAACTTGGTAAATATAAATCAAGAAGAAAAATACGAGTGATTAACCATGCATGGAAGAATATATCAACTATCAAAATTTCATCACGTTGGAAACAAAATTTGAGACTCGCTTCAATGGCTTCTTCAATATCTGGTTAACTGCTAATTTGGGATGAGTTAATTCCACCTTCCCAGTATACAACGCCCGTCTTATTGTATATATATATATATATATATATATATATATATATATATATATATATATATATATATGCTAGCACTTACCAAATTTCTCCAATAATTATATATAATATGGTTAACAAATATACTTCATGATCCCTAATAATGAAGAATTTAAGATAATGAAGTTAATTAAGGAAATTTGTTAAAAAAACCAACTACAAGTTGAGACGACCAGAAAATATTATAATCTTAGCATGGGCCCACAAAAACTCTGAGCAAAATTAAAGTATACATTGTCAAATTACAATTTTCATGATTTTGTACTAGGAAGGACTTTGCATGTGAAAAGATAAGCTGCATGCAAGGAGACACTTCAAATTGTTGAAAAAAGTTCACAAATTCTAAAAAAAGACAGAAGGTTTGACAAGTTTTAAGAAATGAATTATATAGAATTAGAATATTAAGAACTATAACTAATATTGGTTGATGACTGAGAATTTATTTTTTAACAAAAATTTGCAACTTGTAAAATGAACTGCGTAATTCTTCATAATTATTTTTTTCTTTCTCTGAAATAAACAAATGCAATATTCACTAAACAAATGGCAAGCGTATATGGCAATTTCCTAATTAAGAACACCAGGGTACTTCCTTAATTCAAATAAATAATATAGCAAGGAAGTTGTTGCGTGATACCCCGAATCCTGTTCGTTCGCAAACTGAACCGAAACGTCACGGGTTCCGAGTGGATCTACTTTAGGCGTCTCAGGATGGAAAATATCAATCACTATGCATGGATGGTTGCACAAAACTCTAACATATCACTATATTGATGACATGACAACCGTACTAAAAATAATGATAATAAAATCAATAATTTTTTTTGAATTAAAACGGATAAAATCTCCCCTAAAAGTATAACTAAGGGCCACCCTGTCAAATCAACGCGCATAAATAAACAAATCCATGTACATTCATTGCCCCATATTTTTCAAATAAACATTTAATTTGGCAACATCAAAAATGAAATATTTCTTGACCCACCTGTTTATTCTATTCACATTTCCGCCTTTATCACTCATTTTGTACACTAATATATATTTCAGATCCTGTTATCACTATCCATTTCTATATACCAAAATCTTCATCATAAGTATTTCATTTTCATAATAACATAACAACACAATAAAAACAATTAAAACAACCAAAACAAACATTCGGTCAGTGAGCATGTGTGTGTATGGGCAAGGTAGGTCACTGTTCCTCCATCCAAGTCTACGTTTTACTATTTAATCCCCACCTACATATATATAAAAGAAACGTCAGTAACGAGTATTATTGGTCAAAATATATAATTACATAGTAAACTAGCAAATGAGAGATGACTTTCATTTTGAATAAAAACATTTATATACTTCTCGTGAACACTCCTAAAGGCATCTACCGAGAGCCACCAGGCTGTACACCCGATAGCATCCCAAACTAACTGGTCTGATGCTTATCTTGGCATTTTCTCATTTTCCTCGTCCCTCGAGACTATTAGTATATCCTTAGCCCTCTTCTTTCCTTCACAATTCTCCTCACCTTGAGCACGAAAGCCGAGTACTCTCAGGCAGTCCGGACATGCGTTGTACAAAACAGCACCTGTAAACCTCTACATTTCTCCGGCTGTGAGGAACTCAAAATGAGAGTTGTCAGGATCACTCAAGATTGGAATAGCCTTCTCACTAATGTAGAGCCTGCTTTGACTGGCATGTGCACCTGCTCATGGTACGTGTGAGTTGATTTTTCCTATCTCTCGTCTCACTGAAAACTCGATAAAACTATATATAAGTCTGGGAAGGGATTTATATAATATTCTCAAAGGCAAATTGCGGTAGATCTTATTTTTGAAATCAAACTTGATGGATTTCATCCCCGATGGTTATTAATCTAGAAAATCAATTGATTAAATGACCCACGTTAAGTGGGACAACTTAACCAATCCTGCAAGTAATAAAACAAACATATAATGGAATAGAGCGTAAAATAAGGAACAAGTCCTAAACAGACCTAGGAGCTTCGAACGTGTCCTAGCGCCTAGGTAACGAGCTCTTACTATGTACTTACCGATCAAATTTAGAAACTAACGCCCACTAGTTGAATGATGCATCAAACTCATTGTGAACATCACAATCACAATACAATCATCATCCATCAAAATAATAAAAAATCCTTGTCATAATAAAAATATCCCTAACTCATCCTATTCACACCGATTTTATTATATTTTTCTAAGTTACGTTGCAATCAATTAGCATACTCAGATTTAATTTACCTAATTAGATCATTAGCGATCATTCAATATCAATCAAAGCATCACTTCATTCACAATTTGGTATTCATCACGACAAATAATCAATCCTAACATATCATGCTAACTATCGTCAATATTAAATAATTAAATCAGAGGTAGTTATACCTCGCGTTGTCAGCGAAGATGATCAACGACAATCGATGATTGGTTAGGGTTTGGTCGCGTGTCTCGGACCTTGACTTTGGCCCTCAGCGGCATCTGAAGTTCAATTAGGTTCTATTGGATGAGTTCGGTAGAAGATTCGGCTAATTACAGTAAATCCAGTTTTCTGGCAGTTTTCGGCGATTTCCAGGTAGCATTCCAATGGTTTGCTGGCGAATGTTATCGATGGTGGCTAACCGGTGGGATGGTGGTAATATGGGGTACCCTTGGCACCAGCTCGGTGAGCCCGACAATTCTATGATGTGAACGAGGTCGGTGGAGGCGGCGACTCGTTGAAAAATGGAAAAACAATGGTGGTCAGCAATGGGGTGAAGAGATCCAGCCGGGATGGGCAGCAATGGGCTCTACTTTGGTCGGGGAAGGTCGAGGAAGGGTTGGTGACGTCTAGGCTGCGACTGGACAGCAGCGACGACGGTCGCCGGCAGCTAGATCGGCGACATGCAATGGTGCCCTAGCTAGGGGTTGCCCAAGTGGCGGCCTTTGGAGGGACAGCAAGATCGTCGGAATGGAGACAGTGGAGCTGTGTGAACTGCGGCAGAACGGTGTAGGGATGGGCGGTGCTAGGGCACGGCTATTCAGCATCTTGTAGATTGGGCGGTGGGTGGAGGTGCTCGGGGTGGCACGACGACAGCACGGCGGGGCTCAGCAGCGACAATTGGTGGCGGTGAAGTGGCCAACAAATTAGAATTATGCCTAATAATTACAATTTTTTGCTGATTTGTTAAAACAAGGCTTAACACCATTGTCAATTATACAGTCTTAGGTTTATTTTTCTTCATGAAAGCTATGACATATGGCCACATATGGATATAAAGTGCTCTCCTTGAAGCCATTAAGGGAAAAATTTCACTTACATAATGTATTAGTTGATTGGAGTAATAATGTTCCTCACAATGGAGGACCGCTCATTTGGTCCCCAAAAAGGTTATTTGGAAAAATTTACAATATCGTATTTGCTATAATAGATTTGTAACTAGTATGGGGTGTATTTGTTTCAACTGAATTTTAAAATTATAAAAATATATATTTATTATACATTAAAACTTATATTTTATTTAATATCCAATAAAATATTGTGGTTGTGAACCAAAAACTGAGTTTTTAACAAGTTTCTGATTAAAAATCGGCTACCAACTAATACCTCTCACCCTCGCACTCTGTCACTATCCACCAGCTCCATCTACTATTTCCTCCCATCAAATTTCCTCCAACAAAATGTTCAATTCTCTAGTAGTTATTTTAGATTGAACAAGACCATTTTGTTGTAGAAAGACAAATTTTTCGACCGGGCTATTTTCCAACAACATCAATGATTCTGAGGTAATATTTCACAATGGAAGAAGCTTATGCAAGATCCTGTTCAAGCGCTTGGTGGAGTTCAAGCAGGCTCATGCACATATCCTAAAAGTTGGGCTTCACCAGGATGTACTTGTATCACAAGATCTTGTGGCAGCATGTGTTCTTTCACAGTGGGGGCAGATGGACTATGCCAGCTCAATTTTCGACCAGGCTGATGAGCCATCTACTTTTCTCTATAATATCATGTCTAGAGATTATGTAAGAGACAGCTCTTGCGCTTGGACTCTCACAACACCGACGACTACGGTCTATTATCTAGCATGTATGCAGGGGCTTTGCAGTGGCAAAATGCAGCAAGAGTTAGAAAGGATACAGATTCCATCATTTTAGAGAAGGAATATTGAATGAATTCATCTTAATCATCATGTACAATTGAATGAATTCCTCCTGTTTTATTAATTAGAAATTAAATTACAAAAGACAGGGGGGACATTTGACATTGCCTTGTAAAATAAAAAATTGCCAATATTTGAATACAGTAAAGAATACATATAACATCTATGGTCAATTCATTCGTAGCTTGCAATATTTCAAAATGAGCATCTTGTGGAGATCAACCTGGTAGCTCGCAAGCTTCTCTTGTTCTTCGTTCCCATGCCTCGAAGCTTTTTAAGAATCTGTCCACCACACATGTAATTGTTAGTTTAACATATATAGTATTGATATTCAATATATGATCAGCTAGTTAATGGGGATATTGATCTTGGTACCCTTGAGCGAGACGAAGGAGTCTTCTTGCTATTTAATTTGGTTGTGACCAACACCTTTGTATTTGTCCTGTACTTGGGCAATTGGTAGTGTTCAGCCTCCTTCAAGAGTTCATCACAAAGGCTAGTCTTCTCAGATTCGAAGGCCACTCCATGTTGATCATCTTCGATCTGCAATAGTAACAGATAGACACAAAAAAATTACACAGATTAATGTAAAGTCTAAGAAGAAAGAATACCATGAGCAAGAAATGTATAGTATATGGCAAAAATACACATACATGATGAATAGAGGAGGGAGAAGTGTCCGCCTTATCTAAACTAGGTGGTTTATCAATTAGCCTGATCTTCTTCCCAATACCATGCTGAACCCCCTTCTCCACAAACTTTACTCGAGCTCTTTTGACACCGCCACCAAACTGTGTACAAAATAATATCAAGTATAACTGAAGAACTTGGAAAACAAGGAAGTATTACTTAAAATAATATATGCAAAGTATATTTCTTATTATTTTTAAACGTATGTGACTATGGGATTGAGTAAGTACATGATCTGAAGCACACGAAGGAGCTTCCTTAGGCTTGTCCACATCAACCTCAATTTTATCTCTAGTGTCACTATCCTATCAAACATTTAGTTAAAGCAAAAATATCAGCATCAAAAACCAAATCGAACCTTAAACCAATGACTTGATAATTAATCGCAATAATGAACAATTAGTCAAGATTCATATAATAGGATTAACAAATATACTTGATCAGAAAAACCATCTAATATATATGAATAATGATGAATAAGTATTCGTAAAGGTTATACATGAATCTAGAATGAATATATTGTATATAAATTAGTACACACCTTATCTAGAAGAGGAAATAAACTTTTGGCTACATGAACATGGCGGACTGCTATGACAATGGCGCCAATCTTAATAGTTAACTTAACCAACTTCTTTCTTTCATCACCGCTCTTTTTCTCAACACCCATGTCCTCCATTCGCCTTTTGCATAAAAACCAAAAAAAATTATAAAAGAACTTGGTGAATATATATCAAGAAAAAACTAGCGATTAACCATGCTCAGAAAATTTTTTCATATATCAAGAAAAAAAATACTAACTATATAGACAATACTGGTGACTAACCATGCATGGAAGAATATAATTAATTATAAAAAATTTCCTATATCAAGAAAAAAATACTAACTATCAAGAAAATACTAGTGATTAACCATTCATGGATGAAAATAATCAACTATCAAAAATTGCATATTTCAAGAAAAAATATATTAGCAATCAAGAAAATACTAGTGATTAACGATGCATGGATAAATATAATCAACTATCAAAAATTTCATATATTAAGAAAAAAAATACTAACTATCAAGAAAATATTAGTGACTAACCATTCATTGAGCAATATAATCAACTATAAAAAATTTCATGTATCTAGAAAAAAATACTAACTATGAACAAAATACTAGTGATTAACCATGCATGGAAGAATCTAATTAATTATAAATAATTTCATTTATTAAGAAAAAAATACTAACTATCAAGAAAATACTAGTGATTAATCATGCATGGAAGAATATAATCAATTATCAAAAATTTCATATATCAATAAAAAAATACTAACTATTAAGAAAATACTAGTGATTAACCGTGTAATTTTGAACTTTGTGCTCGAGTAATATATATTTATGCCGGATAAAATCAATTCTTGTTGATTTTTTGAGACTAACTTGTTATAAGATGTGCAATGACAAATGGGTCGACCAGCTATTTGCCGTACCTTATATCAATCGCCAAGTTCTATCGTGAAGTTCACTTGTGCTGTTCACTTGTCTGTAACATGGAACAGTATATCTTTTTCCTTAACCAAGCGCCAAAAATTCAGTAACCATGTATGTATAATATGAAAAAGCTTCCTTACCAGAGTTATTGTTGTTAAATTAAAAGAAGAGCAGAGGGCAAGAATCTTGATGACGATGGGTTTGATGACCTTGTCTAAATAACATGCACTTGCCCAATAAATCCAATTACAACAAAAGGCGCTGCTCTAGGACTTGAAGTGGACAGTTAATATGATTATGAGATGCTTGGAAAGATATATATGTATATTTAGAGGGCAATTAACGCTGCAGAAAGATCTATCCAACCTATCCAACCGTTTGGACATATCTGTAGAGGGCAAGAAACGTGCACTTGCCATAAATCCAATTACAGCAAAAATAACGTGACCTTGGAAAGATACATATATATTTAGAGGGCAGTTAACGCTGCAAGAGATCTGGGTTCATTTTTTTCGATGGTTGGATTCTATCCAACCGTTGGATCATTTTAATTCCAGCGGTTGGATTCTAAATTGTTAGGAACCCGAGTTAAATTTTGTCTTCTAAGTGAATATCAGTTTCTTTTTCTTCCATTTGCTGATGAAGTACATTCTGTCCATTTACAATCTGAAGGAAGATGATGGATCCTTATGGATATGATTTCCAAACATTGAGCTGTTTGATATGTCGGGCACATCTATACGAGAGCACCAAAACTGTGCCTTGTTCTAGTGTGAGAAATTTACAGACAATGTCCGTTTGGTGACAGAGTTTGCATTTTGCGTTTCAAGGATTGCCCACTCTGTGGGGTAGATATTGAAAATGTTGAGCCAGATATAGAACTTGAGGAAATTGTTGATCATTTTATAGAAGGTCACGCTAGATATTAAAAATCAGGCACGATGGTCTTTTCTTTGAAGTGATTTTTCTTAGGAAACAAAGGATTTATTCTCCAAATTATCCTTGACTGGTTATTTGTGCATGTCAAATCTCAGCTTATGCGCCCAATCAATGTTAGTTTTTTCAGCACTGAAACAGTTCTATCCATTTGAAAAATGTGTTTAAGACATTGGGAATATAGAAATATTAGAGAACAAGAAAAAGTGGATAGCAGCAGCTCGTACTAATGTTGTTTATATTAATTGTATATTTATACTTTGTTTGACACCATGAGTATGTAGTGTTTGAACTTCTAACTAATTTTGCTCTGAGTGGCACACATGCTTATAAAATAAAAAGCATAATGAATTTTTCCCCGAATTATTGTTGTATTTGCATAGTTCATGGATAACTTTTAGCTGCAGGACAATGTAGATTGTACCTTTGTACTCCATAACTAAGCTCAATGAGTAATTACAATCTGGAGTAGACTTCCTACGTTCCAAGATATTTTTTTTTAGTGACAATACTGTTTGCTGTTTTTTGTAATCACATGGATCATAGTTCATGACCCGTGTTCTCAACAACATCGAGGTATCAGGTGGAAGAAGAAGAAGAAAATTTTTGTTTGATATATTTAATTATGCAATACTTTCTTAGTCATTACTACCTAACCTGTTTTTCTCTTCTATTTTTCTTAGTGGGTTTTCTAAAAGTCATATACATCAAGAAGGTATGTTTGATTTGTTTGGCTAATTAATAATATCCGAACAGGTTGTGCATACATTGTCAGTTTCATTGAACAAAATTGGAGATATTAACTACTATGAATGGAGGCCTTCCTTCAGCACGATCATATTATTCTCGTTCCCTTGATGTTCGTCGTGAAGCATTGAGGGATAATCCAGAAAATACATCACAGGTAAAAGAGATAATCCAGAAAATCCATTTATGCCCAGTGTGTGTGATAATATGTTTTTTGCAGATAATAATCTGTTATCGGGCTCTGGTACGATCAGTGCTGACTATTTTTGAGCTTATTTAGGTAATTTATGTGGCTGTATCCCTGGCCAAAGTTGCTGATGGGGATAAATCACTTGGAAACAATGATTTGGCAGTTAGAGGTTTTCGGGAAGCAATAAACTCTCTTTAATCTTTGACGCTGAACTCCAATGAGACTGTGCTGGAGAAACGGGTATAGAATTTTATTTTCAGCCTCTACTTGTTCATGGTTATTGAGTAACGCTACGTCCACCAAACCATTCCCCGCTTAAGCTCCAACTTTGTGGTTGATCTAGCCGTGCTTGGCATATATGCCTCAAATTAGTAGAGGAAGCTAGTTTGATGAATGGGGCTTCCTAAAGAATTTCCTTTTTTCCTTTTTGAGTTTACCTTTCTGATCTTCATGTTACTTGTGGCTTCGCTATGCAGCGCCTCTCGGTTTTGGAATTTCTTCACAACCAACTTTCAGAAAACCAAACCAATCCAGCGCCGGAGTTGCCGAAATGAGTCTACAAATATCTACTGTAAATATGAGGCTACTTCCTTAGGTGTGTTAGGCAAGATCATATCATAATGAACTGTAAGATATTTTTCTAAATAATGTGTGTGATGTGATACATGTAACTGCTGAATGATCTATATGTAACTAAACTTTAAACTTTAATATATTATATTTTAAATACAAGTTACCAATGAATAATTATGTGCAGAGTGATTATCTTGTATTGAAGAATGAACTTGAGTCTACGACGTCTTGTGGTCTTGAGGTCTCATCTCTTATCATTAAGGAATATGGTGCTACAAGTTTGAAATTTTGGAAAAGGGCTTATAATTATTGACATATATGAATTCGAAGATCTCCTTGTTCCATATCAAGGGTTGCGATTGGGTTCAGGTAAATGAGGTACGAGACCCAATTGGACCCAAAAATATAAAATTCGGGTCCAACTATATCGAATTTGGGTCTTTATTTGTACCTGAACCCAAAAATTATTTAATTTATTTTTTAAATTTTAATTTTTAAGTTTACGTTTTTTAACTATATTGGCACCGGCTCGGTGAGCCCGACGAGTCTATGACGTCGACGAGGTCGGCAGAGGCGACAGCTCCCCAAAAATGGAAATACAAGGGCGATCGGCGATGGGGTGAAGAGATCAGGCCAAGATGGTCGGTGAAGGTTGTGGGAGGGTCAGCGACTTTGAGGCGGCCACTAGACGGCGGTGGTGACTGTCGCCGGCGGGTGGATCGGCAACGTGCAATGGTGCCCTAGCAAGAGCTGTGGCCTTTGGCGTGCCTCAGCGGCAGCACGCGGCAGTGGAGGGACGGCGAGATCGTCGGAACGGAGAGAGCGGCATGGTGGCAGTTGAGCTACGCTGACTACGGTGGAATGGCGTCGGGACGGGCGACGCTAGGGCGCGGATATTTGGCATTGTGGAGTCGGGGCTGTGCCCGAAGGTGCTTGGGGTGGCACGGCGATGGCATGGTGGGGCTTGGCAGTGTTGATCGATGGCTATGCATGAGGCCAAAGGTAGCATCGGCAACAAGCACAGGGGCGGCGTCGAAGGTTTGGGCGGAAGGGGGAGACAAAGAGAGAAAGTTTCCGATGTTGCCCGCGGTAAATTCGTGTATAAAACTTGGCAGAATACTAACTCCAGTTAAAAATAATAACTAACTCGTAATAAATACTAAAAAAATCCAAAAAAATAAGAAAAATCCTATAAAATATAATTACCATCATAACATTACTATGGCATGCTAATAAATTTAAACTCAAGCAAAATCGTTACGAATAATATGAATAGATGATGGCATAGAGTAGACATCACTTAGATCTATAACCCGAGGAAAGAAACTTGAGGTTAGAACTTTCAAAATCACTTTTGAAAAAGAATTTAATCCCATCAAATTAAAATTAGGCCGAATAATTACAATTTTTTTGCTGATTTGTTAAAACTGGGTGTAACACCATCCTCAATCATACGGTCTTATGTTTATATTTTCTTCATAAAAGCTCTGGCCTATGGCCACAGATAGGATATAAAGTGCTCTCCTCAATGCCATTAAGGCAAAAATTTCATTTACATGACGTATTAGTCGATTGGAGTAATAATGTTCCTCAAAATGGAGGACTGCTCATTTGCCCCCCAAAATGGTTGTATTGAAAATTTTTAAATGTCGTATTTGCTATAATAGATTTGTAACTAGTATGGGGGGTATTTGTTTTGACTTAATTTGAAAATTATAAATAAAAATATTTATTATACATTAAAAATTATATTTTATTTAATATCCAATAAAATATTGTGGTTGTGAACCAAAAACTGAGTTTTTAAAAAGTTTCTGATTAAAAATTGGCTACTGACTAAAATAATATTAATGGCTAAATTGTAGAAGGTCACGTATGCATTCAGACTTAGATATTTAAAATTTTTAGCACCAACCTCTCACCCTCTCACTCTGTTATTGTGGCCAGCTCCATCTACTTTTTCCTCCCGTCAAATTTCTTCCACGAACAAAATGTTCAATTCTCTAGTAGTTATTTTAGATTGAAGAATACCATTTTGTTCTAGAAAGACAAAGTTTTTCGACTGAGCTTTTTTCCTAGAAAATTAATGATTTTGAGGTAATGATTCACAATGGAAGAAGCTTATGCAAGATCCTGTTCCTGGGTTATGTCTAAAAGTATGCTCCTGATTGGTTTGTGATTGTCTGCAATATACAAATTTAAAGCTTGTCTTTTCTTTTTTTTGGAGACAGGTTCGTATTTGTTTATCGTTTGAGCCAAGTTAATGAATTAATCCGATGGTGGTAAAACAATGTGATGATGATCAAATCATCTCTGGTTGAACAGTCCCATTCCCTTCTGACGTTTGAGGTTCCAGCATCCAATTCAAGAGTGAGGTTGAGGGAACACGAAGGCCTTTCCCTGCAAAAATGCAAAGGCTTGGAAGAGTTCAAGCAGGCTAATGCACATATCCTAAAAGTTGGTCTTCACATTTACATGTCTCATAAAGGGCTCTTCTTATTTGTCATATGTAAACAATGGAACGCAGATTCATGAGCAGGCCATGAAATTTGGCTTCCAGTTAGACATTTATTTATGTACAGAACAGCTTGATCAGCATGTATGGGAAGCAGGGGAAGGTGAGATTGTCCTTACAAGTTTTTAGACTTTTGAATTCCAAGACTGTTGCTTCTTGAAGCTCTGTCATCGCAGCTCATACTAGGTTGTGTAAGTGGTATAAGAGTATACATCTGTTCAGGGAAATGGTTCATCAAGGATGTCCTTCTTTCATCGAAAAGAAAAACCCAAAGAGGAAGAGTGGGGAAGATGAAAGAATGGAATGGGAGAAGAAGAAAGGAAGCCACTACAAATCCCAGAGTTTTCTTTTGGTTTTTGTGGTCGCAGGGCAAGGGTCTTACTTTGGTTTTGGTTTAAGATATCCGGTTTGATTTTCGCACATATCCTAAAAGTTGTCCTGGTATCATTTTAGAGACGGAACTGTTCTTGTGCGGATTATTGGTAGCCATTGCCACACACTACTTCTTGGCATTAGTGTTTAGCGTTAATTTTACCATGACATTGCAACTAAGCTGAATCTATTGGTTGTGGTAATGAACCTGAGTTGTAAAAATAAAATTTGAAATGAGGTCCTCAAACTTCTTGGCGTTCATTGATCATCTTGTACAATTAAATGGAATATTGACTGGATTCCTCCTATTTTATTGATCGGAAATTGAATTACAATTACAAAAGAGGGGGAGACATTTGGCATTTCCCTGTAAAATAAAAAAAGGTCAATATTTGAATACAATGAAAAATACATATTACATCTATGAACAATTCCTCACAATATTTCAATATGAGCATCTTGTGGAGATCATCCTGGTAGCTTGCAAGCGTCTCTTGTTCTTGGTTCCCATGCTTCGAATCTTTTTAAGAATTTGTTAACCACACATGTAATTGTTAGTGTAACATATATAGCATTGTTAGTCAATATATGATCAGCTAGTTAAAGGGGATAATGATCTTGTTAGGCATGAGTGAGACGAAGGCATCTTCTTGCAATTTAATTTGGTTGTGACCAACACCATTGTGTTTGTCCTGTGCTTGGGCAACTGGTAGTTTTCAACCTCCTTCAAGAGTTCCTCCTGATCTAAACTAGGTGGTTTATTAGTGAGTCTGATCTTCTTCCTAATACCATGCTCAACTCCCTTCTCCACAAACTTTATTCGAACTCTTTTGATGCCGCCACCACTCTGTATACACAATAATATCAAGTATAACTCAAGAACTTGTAAAGCTAAGAAGTATTACTAAAAATAACATATGCGAAGTATATTTATTATTATTTTTAAACGTATGTGACTATGGGATTGAGAAGTACATTCACAATAATGAACAATTAGTCATGATTCATATGATAGGATTTACAAATATACTTGATAAAAAAACAATCTAATATATATGAATTATGATGAACAAGGATTGGAAAACGTTATGTAAGAATCTAGGATGAATATATTGTATATAAATTGGTACACACCTAATCAAGAAGGGGAAATAAACTTCTGGCTGCGTGGACATGGTGGATTCCTATGACAATGGTGTCGATCCTAATAGTGATCTTCACCAACTTCTTTCTTTCATCACCGCTCTCTTTCTCAACACTCTGTGTCCTCCATTCGCCTTTTGCATGAAAACCTAACAAAAAAATAATACAAGAACTTGGTGAATATATATCAAGAAAAAAATAATAGCTGTCAAGAAAATAGTAGTGATTAACCATGCATGGAAGAATATCATGAACTATCAAAAATTTCATATATGTTGAAAAAAATACTAATTATCAAGAAAATACTAGTGATTAACCATGCATGGAAGAAAATAATCAACTATTAAAAATTTCATGGCGTTAGAAACAAAATTTGAGACTCACTTCAATGGCTGTTTAAAAATCTAATTAACAGCTAATTTGGGATGACTTAATACCATCTTCCCCGGTATACAACATGAGTGTTATTATATATACATATAGAGGGAGCGATGTTGTCTGTCCTTCATTTTTTTTTGCAGCCGTTGGATTTTATCCAACAGTTGCTTAAAAAAGGCACGATGGTGTTTTGCCTCAATCAGCACAACCTCCCTCGCCCTGGCCATGGACGCCTGGTCATAGTTGCAAAAACCAGCCGATTCCACCCAACAAGGTGAAAAACCAAGTCAAAATAATGCCTGGCTCATTTCAGAATTGGACAATTCAAGCCGATTTTTGACACAGCGAGCATTGGCCGATTCACAACACAGGCGAAAATCAGCCAATTCATGAAGAGAGCGAAAGGGCGAGGGGGTTGGAGAATCGGCCATGGAGGTCCCCATTTTCTATTTTATTTGATATTTGACTTAAATTTGAATCTTACTTGAAAATTGATTTTTGTACGAAGGTATTATGTTTATATGTTTTAATTAATTATTTAAACCAAATATTAAATAGTTAATAAAATAATATCATGTCATAATAATAACAGTCAGTCTTATAAAATTATATAATAATTTTGTGCAAGAACAAATTATTTGATTTATAATTTATGAAATTAGTTTTCAAAATTAATTTCATTTTATTTACATGAAACGAAGTATTAAAAAAGTAACAATAATAATTAGTTGAGTTACCCTCCAATTAAACTTCGAAATAGATTCTAAAGTGGCGTCAGACGACCCGTACAGGTGTTGCTGCTGGAGGCGGCACCAGAAGACTTGCAGGCGATGGATGTCCGGTTCACCTACGACGTTCTCTGCTTCGGCAGCGTCGCTCTCTGGCTCCGAACGAACCGAGACGCCGGTGTAGCGGATCGACGGACAAGGCCTGCGAGGTACCCCACCTCGCGACGTCTTCTCCAGAGTCGGACTATAGGTGCACCTCGCTTCTCATCCACCTTTCAACTTATTGGTTTCTTGTGAGGTTCGTTAGGCCTGTTGTTGTGCTAGTTCACGACGAGATGTTGTAATTTTGTATATAAGATCGTATGTTAGTTGTATCGTGTATATATTATATCTGAATTCTTCGACTGGTTTGATACCTGAAAGGAATGTAGATCAAGATATGATGCTAAGAGGTTTAGAGTTGATGATACATGGTTGATTAGTTCTTGGGCTTGGAATCTGTGTGCACATTCTTCCATCATTTGTTCAGGGAGTTGAATTATGAGTACATGCTTGACATTATGTTTAAGGAGCGTTGATGAAGTTGCAAAGTTGTTGTCTTTGTAGGTGTTTCAGTTGGACTGTATCCTTGTGGCATGTGGAAGGTGCTTGCTCCTTCAAGCTTCACATACCGAATGATGGCTATGCGCCTTGGTGAAGGCATTTGTGAACTCTGCTTTGCTGGATGCCATCCTTGAGGACCAACTTCCATGGATGAAGCTGGACTGTATATGTTTATCAATGGCAACAATGGCTGGAAGTTACATGGCTGTCAATTTCAGCAACCAGGGGAAAGAACTGGGCATCCTGTTTCTTGGGTTCCAAGATAATCTTGTAAGGGGTGGAGTCATTCTCGAAGCAGGACTGAATTTGATTTTCAAGACAAAGTTGTTACCAATTCTGCTTAATTGGTTGCCTAATGATTTGATATGGAGTTAATGAGGCTGAATAGATGGGTGCATTTTTGAGGTTTTTGGGTAGATTCTTGTGCAATACATCCATTTTGAAGCGAACAACATTTCTTTCGAAGATAAACATTTTGTATAGGGAGTGATGCAAAGGAGAATTGATGAAGCCGAGTGTGCTGTTTGTCTTGTTATTATGTGTGATATATGTTTCATGCTTCTATTTGAAAGTAAAATGGATTTTCTTATTATCTTTTTTAGATCAAACATGGATGATTTCTTTTTCACAATTTAAAATCATCTCATGATGCCTATTTTTCATATTCTTTTGAGGAATATCTTGGAAGGAGCATCCAGCTTTATTATTTTTTTTATTGTTTTTTATAATCGATTGAAATGTGACAACTGTCAATTGATCATATGAAATCTTTATGATTTTTGAGCTTTTTAGGTATGACACTAATTGTGTCATGCTTTCATTTCAAAGCGAGCTGTTTTTCTTTAAGAGAGTGGCTGATGGGAAAGGGCGTTATTGGGGAAAAGAGTGTTGTTTTAGCGATGCTTGTGTCATGCTTCCATTTTGAAGCAAAATTTATTCCTTTATTGTAGCATGACTGATATTAACGTTAATTAATTCAAAATATCTCACAATGTCTAGTGTCTAACCTTTTGAGGGATGTGTCAGACAGAGTATATTGGGGAAAAGAGTGCTGTTTTAACGATGCTTGTGTCATGCTTCCATTGTGAAGCAAAATTTATTCCTTTATTGTAGCATGACTGATATTAACGTTAATTAATTTAAAATATCTCACAATGTCTAGTGTCTAACCTTTTGAGGGATGTGTCAGACAGAGTATATGGTGCAAAAATATTGCCACTTTTTTTGCATGGCTTTCATCATTGTTTGAAATTCGAAAACAATCAATTGTTGATACGAAATCTTTGGGAAATATTCTATCTTACCTCAATATAGGTGTTGGTAATGATGATAATGTTGTTCGATAAGATGCTATTAATTGTGCTTCATGGTGTGGGTGCAGTATTTTGATGAGGGAAGTTTTGACAAAGTAATGGTTTATGTATTGTCTTGTTAGATCCAGAATGTGTGTTTTATCGTCAGTTGATAATTCTAACCTTTTCTTTATCATGATCCACTGACCTAAATTGTTAGAAACCCGAGTTAAATTTTGTCTTCTAAGTGAATATCAGTTTTTTTTCTTCCATTTGTGGATGACAACAATCATTGCTGAACGCAATGAGTACCATCTGTCCATTTGCAAAAGTTACTGCAGATGGTGGTACATGCCCCATGAAGCTGACTAAACCAGTTGCAGAAAATAATTCTGAGACCAATGAGAAGAACAAGAAGGAAGATGATGGATCTTAACTGTTTCCCCAAAGTGCCCTTGTGGATATGATTCTCAGACATTTAAGTTGGGTCCATTGAGCTGTTTGATATGTCGTGCACTTCTATACGAGAGCAGCAAAACTGTGCCTTGTGCACATAAATTTTGCAAGTAAGTCTCCTCTTAGATGTACAATTCTATCTCCATTCTTCTCATAGCAATGTCCTGTTGTTCTTGTGTGAGAAATTTGCAGACAATGTCCGTTTGGTGACAAAGTTTGCATTTTGCGTTTCAAGGATTGCCCACTCTGTGGGGTAGATATTGAAAATGTTGAACCAGATATAGAACTTCAGGAAATTGTTGATCGTTTTATAGAAGGCCACGCTAGAATCAAAAGGCCTTCACTTTGTTGGGACCAAACTCATGATACGAAGGAACATACACATGTTAAGTATGAGGATGTTTCAATGGAGAGAGGATCCTTTTTAGTGGAACAGGCAATGAAGGTGAATGTCTTCCTTATAGTCATTGTTGGATAATTTGTTGAACTCTTATTTACCCTCTGATCTTGCGAGTTAATTCCCTAGGTATATTTTCTTGGCTAAGTCACTCTTGATGATAGCCAAAAATTAATTCATTTATTTTCTGTTTTCCAGGCATTTAATGGAAAAAAACATACCAAGTGCCAAGGCTAGGCTCAGCTTATGCGCAGAAGATATACGTGAGCAGATAAAAGCTTTGGGTTCTACATCTGAATTTTGTTCACAACTTGGTGCAGTGCTGGGAATGCTTGGTGACTGCTGGTAATAGTTCTCTCATTAAGATTCCTCCTAGAAAATTTCTGTTAGTTTTCATGAGCAAGGGAACAGGGAATGACTGTCATTGACTCACACAGTTCAGTTTCTTTTGAGTCCTCAACTTTCCTTTCTTTGAAGTGATTTTAGTTAGGAAACAAAGGATTTATTCTCCAAATTATCCTTGACTGATTATTTGTGCATGTCAAATCTCAGCTTATGTGCCCAATCGAAGTTAGTTTTTTCAGCACTGAAACTGTTCTATCCATTTGAAAAATGTGTTTAAGATATTGGGGATATAGAAAAATTAGAGAACAAAAAAAGTGGCTAGCAGCAGCTCGTCTTTGGCAAAATCAAAGATGTACTTAATTTTAAGTTAATTGAAAACCTCGTACTAATGTAGTTTCTATTAATTGTATATTTTCACTTTGTTTGACACCATGAGTATGTAGTGTTTGAACTTCTAACTAATATCGCTCTGAGTGACACACATGCTTATAAAATAAAAAGCATAATGAATTTCCCCCTTATTTTTGTTTTATTTTCTTAGTTCATGGATAACTTTTAGCTGCAGGACAATGTAGATTGTAGCTTTGTACTCCATAACCTTGCTCAGTGAGTAATTACAATAAGGAGTAGACTGCCTACGTTCCAAGAAATGTATTTTTTTTTTGGTGACAATACTGTTTGCTATTTTTCTGTAATCTCATGGATTGTAGTTCATGATCCATGTCCTCAACACCATTGAGGTGTCAGGTGGAAGAAGTAGAAAAAGAAGAAGAAAAATTCTGTGTGATATATTTAATTATGCAGTACTTTCTTAGTCTTTACTACCTAACCAGTTTTTCTCTGGTTTGCAGTCGTGCAATGGGTGATGGTGTTTCTGCTGTGAACTATTTTAGAGAGAGTGTTGAGTTTCTGTCAAAGTTGTCTTCTGCTGATGCGGAGGTGAATACATGTCTTTTATTTTTCTTACTGGGTTTTCTAAAAGTCGTGTACGGCGAGAAGGTATGTTTGATTTGTTTGCCTAATTAATAATATCTGAACAGGTTGTGCATACATTGTCAGTTTCACTGAACAAAATTGGAGATATTAACTACTATGATGGAGGCCTGCCTTCGGCAAGATCATATTATTCTCATTCCCTTGATGTTCGACATGAAGCATTGAAGGATAATCTGGAAAATAGATCACAGGTTAAAAGAGATCCATCTATTCCCAGTGTGTGTTATAACATGTTTTTTGCAGATAATAAAATCTGTTATCCGGCTCTGGTATGATCAGTGCTGACTATTTTTTAGCTTATTTAGGTCATTGATGTGGCTGGCCAAAGTTGATGATGTGGATAAATCACTTGGAAACAATGATTTTGCAGTTAGAGGTTTTCAGGAAGCGAGAAACTGCCTTGAATCCTTGACGCTGAACTCCAATGAGACTGTGCTTGAGAAATGGGTATAGAATTTTATTTTCCGCCTCTACTTGTTCATGGTCATTGAGTAACGCTACGGCCACCAAACCATTCCCCGCTTAAGCTACAACTTTGTGGTTGATCTAGGCTTGTTTGGCATATATGCCTCAAATTAGTAGAGGAAGCTAGTTAGATGAATGGGGCTTCCTGACGAATTTCCTTTCTTCCTTTTTGGGTGAACCTTTCTGATCTTCATGTTACTCATGGCTTCGCTATGCAGCGCCTCTCGGTTCTGGAATTTCTTCACAGCCAACTTTCAGAAATCTAAACCAATCCAACGCTGGAGTTGCCGAAATGAGTCTACCAATGTCTACTGGAATTTCAACCTGCGCCAAATGATGATGTAGAAGATGCTGTAATTGCATCTCTAGTCTCCAATTTAGAAAGCATGATAGAAGCTGACAGGAAAATTAGAACTTTGAAGCAATTGCAGGTGGATGATGTCTTATCATAGGTGCATAAAGGACTTCTTTTTATTGTGTTGTTTCTGAATCTCCATGCCATGTAGGGTCACATATGGAGAATTGGATTTGACAGTGGTTAAATACTAGGAGTTTTCTTTGAAGACAAGCCTATTGCTCTTGAGAAGTGACACTCTATGGGAATCAAGGTGAGCACATCCAATCTGATTAAATATTATTTCAATTATGGTAATTTTGCCACAGCATCTCTTGAATACAACGAACCTTCCAATGTCCTACGTTAATATATACAATCACTAAGCTTGTTCCTAGAATGTTTTCTAATTAGCTCGATGAACTTTTATGACAACAGGTATATATCTACTCCAGTAAAAGCAGGGAGGCTCAAAGATTTATATTCAGACACACCTTATGGAGGCATGAGGAAATACTTGTGTTGATTTTTTGACACCAAAGTTGGGGGAGATCATTATCCAAGCATGTTCAAAAGCGTAATCCTTCTAATTACCTTCCCCACTATGATAATAGTTAGCGACTGTTCTAACATTTAGTTTTCGGTTTTGGGGGCGTTAGTGGCGTTTTGATTGGTTTTAGAGGTGGGCAAGGGTGAGATATATATTCACTAAGTTTGTGTATAATTTTTTTCCTAGTGTTCATGCAAAAGGCAAATGGAGGACATGGGTGTTGAGAAAGAAAGCGGCGATGAAAGAAAGTAGTTGGTTAAGTTCATAATTAGGACCAGCACCATTGTCATAAGAATCCGCCATGTTCATGTAGCGAAAAGTTTATTTCGTCTTCTTGATCAGGTGTGTACTAATTTATATACAATATATTCATCCTAGATTCATGCATAACCTTTTCCAATACTTATTCATCAATATTTATATATATATTAGAAAGTTTATCTGATTAAATATATTTGTTAATCCTATCACATGAATCCTGACTAATTTTTTATTATTGTGAATAATTATC
The DNA here is from genome assembly GCA_033002965.1 of Piper betle. Lineage (NCBI taxonomy): Eukaryota > Viridiplantae > Streptophyta > Magnoliopsida > Piperales > Piperaceae > Piper > Piper betle. Next base: position 22,405 of record JAURVB010007153.1, read on the forward strand.
AAGTCATTGGTTTAAGTTGCAATTTGCTCTCTGATCAAAGGGAGGGAGAGAGTCAAAGGCATAAAAATAGGTTCACTTTAACTCTAACCCAATCTGTACCCCCCAACCACCTCTCCTTCACTGCCCTCTCCCCTTCACCTGGGCCACCCTCTGCCTCTCAACCCTTCCTAACCCAACCCCTTTCCAGCTCCAAGCCTACCCACTTTTTCTGTACATTGCCTACCTGCCCTCCCCAACCCTTCTTAAGCAAGGAATATTCATTTCTAACGCTATGAAACTAATCAGAAAATTTTAGCAATCATATAACATACTATTAGTTTTTATCTACAAAATTAATATTTGTTCTTCATTTACATATTTTTCTTTGTTTATGGGCTAGGAAATTTTATATATGTCCTTTTTTTATGAGGGCTTTTACGTGGGGCTTTATGTGAGCTAAATTACAATTTAAAATTTATTTTTCTTAAAATTTTAATTAAAAAAAGAACTATAATATAGAATGTTAAACTTTTTTTATTGATTTTTATATTTAAAGAATTAATTATTATTATTATTATTATTATTATTATAATATTATAATTAGTTAACGATAGAATTCAAGACTATCTATATCTATCTGTATTTATTAGTCCACATGCCTGTCATAAAAAAGTTGTAACAATAATATAATTATTTTAAATATATTATTAGTAGGTATTTTTTTCTTAATATATATTCAAGACTGGTATTCTTATTTTTTCTGATGATGATATTTTTCCTTTAACTAAATGTTTGATAGGATGGTAGCACCGAAAATAAAATTGAGGTTGATGCAGACAAACCCATGGAAGCTCCTTCATGTACTCTTGATCACCTACTTAATCATTCCCATGGTCACACATGTTTAAAAATATTAATAAATAAATTTCGCATATGTTATTTTTAGTAATACTTCCTAGTTTTACAAGTGCTTAAGTGATATTTAATATTATTTTGTATGCAGTGTAGCGGCCGTATCAAAAGAGTTCGAGTAAAGTTTGTGGAGAAGGGGGTTGAGCATGGTGTTGGGAAGAAGATCAGGCTCTTTGACAAACTGCCTAGTTTAGATCAGGAGGATACTATTCCCTGCTCTACTCATCATGTATGTGTATTTGTGTCATATACTACACATTTTATGCTTTTGATGTTCTTTCTCCTTAGAGTTTACATTAATTTGGGTAATTTTTGTGTCTATCTATTACTATTGTAAATTGGAGATGATCAATATAGAGTGACCTTCGAGTTTGAAAAAACTAGCCTTTGTAATGAACTCTTGAGGGAAGTTGAACACTACCAGTTGCGCGAGTACCTGATAAATACGAAGGTGTTGGTCACAACCTCATTTTGCCAGAGATGAAGAAGAGAGGGGGAAAAGTCGATTGTTTTTCATGTAGAAGAAGACAGAAAAATTAAGGATGAACTTGACGGACCAAGCCCACTTGTGCAAACTACGAAGCCCCCCATTAACCGTATTTGTCCTATACTTGGGCAACTGGTAGTGTTCAACCTCCTTCAACAGTTCATCACAAAGGCTAGTCTTCTCAGACTCGAAGGCCACTCTATGTTGATCATCTCCAATCTGTAATAGTAATAGATATACATAACAAAATTACCTAGATTAATGTAAACTTCACGGAGAAATAATATCAAAAGCATAAAATATGTAGTATATGACAAAAATACACATACATGATGAGTAGAGTAGGGATTAGTGTCCTCTTGATATAAACTAGGCTGTTTCTCAATGAACCTGATCTTCTTCCTAATACCATGTTCAACTCCCTTTTCCACAAACTTTACTCGAACTCTTTTGACGCGGTCACCATACTGTATATAAAATAATATCAAGTATGAATCAAAAACTTGTAAAACTAGAAAGTATTACTAAAAATAATGTATGCGAATTGTATTTATTATTATTTTTAAACGTGTGTGACCATGGGATTGAGTAAGGACATGATCAGGAGCACAGAAGGAGCTTCCTTGGGTTTGTCTGCATCAACCTTAATTTTATCTCTAGTGCCACCATCTTATCAAACATTTAGTTAAAGTAAAAATTTCAGCAGCAGAAAAATTATTAAGATAAATGTAATCTCTAAGGAGAAAGAATACCAAGAGCATGAAATGTATAGTATATAGCAAAAATACACATGCATGATGAGTAGAGTAGGGAGTAGTGTCCTCCTGATCTAAACTAGGCGGTTTCTAAATAAGCTTGATCTTCTTCCCAATACCATGTTCAACCCCGTTCTCCACAAACTTATTCGAACACTTGCTGCGGCCACCACACTGTATACAAAATAATATCAAGTATAACTCAATAACTTGTAAAACTAAGAAGTATTATTAAAAATAACATATGTGTAGTATATTTATTATTATTTTTAAACGTATGTGACCATGGGATTGAGCAAGTATGTGATTAGGAGCACAGGAAGGAGCTTTCATGAGTTTGTCTGCATTAACCTCAATTTTATCTTCGGTGCCACCATCCTATCAAATAATTAGTTAAAAAAAATATCTGCTTTAGAAAAATATATATAACAATCTTGAATATATATCAAGAAAAAAATATCTACTAATAATATATTTAAAATAATTATATTATTAGTAGAACTTTTTTATAAAGGCATTTGGACTAATACATACAGATAGATATATATAGTCTTGAATTCTATCGTTAACTAATTATAATATAATAATAATAATAATTAATTCTTTAAATATAAAAATCAATAAAAAAAGATTAACCTTCTATATTATAGTTTTTTTAAATGAAAAATTTAAGAAAAATAAATTTTAAATTGTAATTTAGCTCACATAAAGCCCCACGTTAAAGCCCTCATTAAAAAAGTACGTACATAAAATTTCCTCTGGCCCATAAACAAAGAAAAATATGTAAATGAGGAACAAATATTAATTTTGTAAATGAAAATTAGTAGTATGTTATATGATTGCTGAAATTTTCTGATTAGTTTTATTGTGTTAGAAATGAATATTCATTGCTTGGGAAAGGTTGGGGAGGGCGGGTAGGCTCTGTATGGAAAAGACGGGGAGGCTTGGAGTTGGAAGGGGGTTGGGTTTGGTTGGGTTGAGAGGGGGAGGGTGGCTTGGGTGAAGGGGGGAGAGCAGTGACCGAGATGTGGTTGGGTGGTATAGATTGGGGTAGAGTGGCATGAACCTATTCATGCCTTTCACTCTCTCTGCCTCCCTTAGTTCAGAAACCAAATCACAACTTAAACTAATGATTTGATAATTATTTGTAATAATGAAAGATTAGTCAGGATTCATATGATACGATTAACAAATATATTTGGTCAAAAAAACAATCTAATATATATGAATAATGATGAATAACTATTGGAAAAGGTTATGCATGAATCTTGGTTGAATATATTGTATATAATTTAGTACACACCTCTTCAAGAAGAGGAAATAAATTTTTGCTTGCATGAACATGGAGGATTCCTATGACAATGGTGCCGATCCTAATAGTGAACTTAACCAACTTCTTTCTTTCATCACCACTCTTTTTCTCAACACCCATGTCCTTCATTCGCCTTTTGCATAAAAACCAAGAAAAAAATTATACAAGAACTTGGTCAATATATATCATGGAAAATACAAGTGATTAAGAAAAAAAAGTACTAACTATCAAGAAAATACAATTGATTAACAATGCATAGAAGAATATATCAACTATCAATAATTTCATATACAAAGAAAAAAATCCTCACTATCAAGAAAATACTTGTGACTAACCATGCATTGAAGAATATAATCAATGATAAAAAATTTCATATATCAAGAAAAAAATACTAACTATCAAGAAAATACTAGTGATTAACCATGTATGGAAAAATATAGTCAATTATAAAAAATTTCATATATCAAGAAAACAAATACTAATTATCAAGACAATACTACAAATTAACAATGCATGGAAGAATATAAAGGACTATCAAAACTTTTGTAAAATCCCAACTTCGGGTAAAGGTTTTCCTCGCTTGTAGTTGCCCGTTCGGACCAGTCTCGAGTCGATTCGCATAAGCATGAGTTAGAACGATTTTAAGAATGAGTATGAGGCTTAGATGGCCATCTGATGGAGGCTGAGTATAGCCGACATGCATATGATTGACTTATCAGTATATATACAAGGTAGACATATGATTTTTTTGAGTTAGTTAGGATTTTAGGCCTAGATCTAAGCTGTTACAACATTTAGTATCCGTTTTGGATTTTTAGGGTATCTCATTGTATGCATCATAGGGATTTTAGACCATCGGATTGTGCCCCCGTGGGCCTAGTTTGATTGTGTTTTGGGTTTCAAGGCCCATATGCTCTTCTTGCCTACATTCTTGCCTATAAAGTCACTTTTGATTTTGGACAGACTCAATTTGAACTTTTCGTCCATATAGATATTGCATATACCCATACGTGGGCCTCATTAGGCCACAAATTCTCAGACGTCTAGATTGTGCCACATGGCATGATCGGAGTCGTCCACTCAGCCTTATAGCTTCATGCAACGATTTCTAGTTCTTTTTCTCCCATTTTCGAAGTTATTCACTCTTAGTGCCGCACCACTTCGGCTCGCTGCTGGTGAGTTTTTGCCTTGCCCCTGGCCATCGGTCGGTGCAACCGTGACCACATTGCGGCCGGCTATGAGTTCGTACCTACGATCGCTATCGGCGACGACATTTTTGTTGTCGATTTTTGCCACCATCACCACCCTATCGGGCCATTTTCTGGCGTCGACAACTGTGCTCTAATGAAGCCGACTACCCCATGAAGCTTTATCTTGCCGACATCTTCATTTTGAGACCACCATGACCACTGTCGTGGCCGCGATCGTCGCCATTGACATCGTCGCACCCAGCGGTGACTCTTCGCCTTTCCAGCCAATTTTGGGCCAGCCAGTCGTTGGACTCCACTGATCGTCACCACCAACACCTCCACCATGACGTCCTCCGTCGATCCCGACTGGTGGTGACCCCAGGCGCGCCACTGTTGGTGTTCTCCGGCGACGGGCACCACCGCCCCCGTTTACCTATGATCGCGTTTGCACCCCTTGTTTGGGTCTGCGTGGCCGTGTCAGAGTCTGCCTGGCTGAGCCCGAGTCCGTGTCCATCAGTCCAGTTCATGGCCACCTAGTCAACCCAACCCATTTTTCAGTTAACCTAAACTGAGTTGGTTAAGACCATTAGATTTGATTTGGGTCAACTCGGTTCAGTTCGATTAAGTTTATTTTCAGACTGTTTTTGTCAGTTCTCACGCCGTTTTTGGTAATTCGAGAACTTCTATGTTAGTAGTGATGCATATTCACATGATTTAGCACGATTTGATGTTATGATTATTTTTCTTTGTTTATCGTTTTATTTATTTTCTTATTTATTCATTATTATTTATTTATTTTTATTTATATGTTTATCATATATGATGAATGTTTACATGATTATTTGTTATTATTAATAGTGTATTTACATATAAATATTAGTCTTATTATGTGT